>LVYW01000002.1:4482007-4551370 GCA_001630435.1 Sporothrix globosa
GGGGGGGGGGGGGGGGGGGGAGACAAAAGGACGGAAGGGTGATGACTAGCAGCGAAGGTCCATGTGCATCTCGACTGGGCACGCGCGAGAGCAAGGTCAAGGGTCAATAATGACGGAGAGGGGGGGCGAAAAAAGAGAGTAAGACGATATGTCGTCCGCCGGAGGGAGAACGAAAGGCAACGAAAGGTAAGAAACCGACGAACTAGCAGAAATACGGCGTTGCGAGCGGAAAATGCATCACGCTGGAAATCTGCGTGATGTGGACAGTCGTTGGCGAGAGAGAGATATGGGTTGTTGTTGGCCAGGGTGATCACGCCAAGACGGTGGTTGAGAGTAATTCGCCGTGTTGTGTTGATGGGAGGAGTGGATGGGGACGAGGGAGGTGGCAGAAGAATAGAAAGTGGAACGAAGAGTGGAGGGAAAAAGGAAAAAACGACATGAACTGGACAAGTTCGTCGAAGAAAACGATGGGCGGGTCGAAGGTCGAAGGCTGAGAGGAAACAACAAGGCGTGGTGTGTGGTGAGAAGGAAAGAGGAAAGAAAGGAGAATGAGAATAAGAAATTATGAGAATAAGAAGAATAGGAAGTGGAAGGAATACAAGAGGCACGCAGCAGGAAAAAAGACTAAGAAGGCCAAATGGGGCCAAATAGCGACTAAGAAGGCCGTGCAGCCAACGGTTCCGGGCCAGTAAGACGGGAGTGGCAGGGCGTGTCGAGCAGGGTAGACGACGCGAGGGAAGCGGGAAAAGGTGGCAACAGGCACGGAAATGGGCGTGTGTAAGGTGTTCGAAAAAAGGTGCTTGATATGTGGCCGGCGGCGGGCGAAGAGATGACAAGTGATGAGCGACCAAGAACTAGTGGACGGTTGTCGAGGGACGGGCGATGGGCGATGAACGAACGGGCGACGTCAAAAATACAAAAGCCGGACGGACGGTCCTAGGCGTGAGGCGTGAGGCGCGAGGCGTGAGATTTGAGGTGTGGCGGCGAGGATAAGGGAAAGAGAGGGTGGGCGTGGAGAAGACGTCGCGGGTTCGACGAAAGGCAAAGGACGACGTCGTGGAGGACGGCGTTGCGTCTCTGTCTGTTCTCTTGCTATTTCCCTTTTTATTTTGCAGCTAGTTCGGGTTGCCACCCGTTTCCCTTTTCCCCCTTCCCTGGCTCCGTTGCTGTTTTGGGTTTTTGGGGGTGTGGGCTTGGCACCGCGAAGGATATTGTCGTGGGCAGTGACTACGGTGTATGTCGTATGTCGTACGGAGTACTCTGTCAAGTAATACACACAACCTCCAGAGATGAATGTCTGAGTTTGGCGATTTGGGCAGATGCAGGATGGAGGTTGGCAGCGAAGACGACCGTCGGAGATGAAACGGCAGGGCGACAATGGAAGACAAACAATCGATGGCCGGACGAGAGTGTTGGCACAAGCCAGGCTTACTTGATGAATTGGAATGCTTCCGGGCAGGGAGACGAACACAGGGGTGTCGTGTTGACAGGGCGGAGTGGACGGGGGAGATGGTAAGTGGGAAGTGGGAAGTGGGCGATGATGTGCGGGTTGGCGATGGAAGGATGGAATATAACGAATCTCGCACAAACAAGCAGCTACGGCATGGACAGGACAGGGAAGGGACGATGTTGTTACAGGACAGCACGAATGCACGCACAAGGCAGGCACGACGTGCCTACGACGAGATATTACGGGAAGGTGCACACGAAAATGCAGAAATCACGAGCGACGAAACGACGACCAAGTTCGCCCCTTCTCGATTGCAGAAAGGGGAGAACGATAGACAGAGAAAGAAGGGCAGAGGCTGAGAGCTACGGTCGTGAAAAAAAAGACAATGGGCGCATGCGGATGATGGGTGATATATATGGGGAAAGTGGAAATGAGAGGCCGAGACGGGTCGTGGGGCCTTGGGGGGGGGGACCTGGGAGTGTTTCTGGGAGTTCTGTGAGAGGGGGGTTTGGGACCGGGACAAGAGGGGGTGTGTGGATAACGGAATGCACTACGGACTACGAGGCATGGAGTCAGGGCAGGAAGGAACGGCGGGACACCGCTACTGCGACTTCGACCGAGGATGTGTGGTGTGTTTGGTGTCTATTCGGCTACCATGGACGTCAATACACAATTCACGAAGAACAAGGAAGGAGGGTCTGGGAAGGAGGAAGCGAAACGATGGTGGACGAAGGAAAGGATGAATGGGCGATGGAGGCTGAAGGTGGACGAAATGGGAAGGAACGACACACGCACGAGCAAGAATGAGAGAGGAGTCAAGCGAGACAGATCAGAGTGGGCATTGCGACGTACGTCTTTGTATGCGATGGCCGTCAGACCCAAACGGGCCAGCCGGGGCCATGCGCATGGCCTGCGAGACCTACGCGCACTATCCTGTGTGGAAAAGCGAAGGTGAACTTGCTCGTATAATATCCTGCGTAGGTCGATGCACAGACTGCAAGCGAAAGTGCGAGAGGACGAGGTCGAGGCAAACAAGGAAAGAAGTGCAGGCGGTCGTCTCGTTGTCGAACGATGGGCTCGTCCTTTTTTGGAAGGAGCCGCAAGGGGGGGGGGGGGGAGGAGCGACATATTGACTGCGCTGGGCCTGCCCACTCCCGTCCCAGGCTGGCGCTGGCCCTGGCTTGTGCACGCACATGCGCGCGGGCGGCGGAAAGAACGAACGACCAACGACCAAGGACAAGCGATCTGGACGGATTTGGCCCCTTCGTCGTGGGAACGGCCAAAACGGGCAGTGAACCATCAAAATCTTTTCATCAACCAAAATGAACGTACCGTGCGACACTACGGATCCCGTACTTCGTACAACGACAGACATGGGCAGGGGGAATGGGGGAATGGGAGCGAGGGAGGTTGATGGGATATGGGAGATGCGCGGCACAATGGGGCAAAAGCCGCCTATTCGTGACTGTTACCAGCCGCAAGCAAAAGAGGAAAGAAGCGAAAAGACGGAGACGAAGAAAAAAGCTAAAAATTGGGACAGGTCAGAGAAGTGACGCTAAAAGGATGCGCCGTCACTCAAAGGTACCGACAGGGGTCTTGTTTGCAGGTGATCTCGCATAAAAGGTCATATATACGACCTGCGGGGTACATCCGTGTCTGATTGGCGCCTTTTTCGGTGGTCCCGCAACAAACAACCTCGTCTCTTTTTTTGCCCTTTTCCCTGTCCAGTTCATTTTGCTCGCAAGTTGCACGTCAACGCCGGCGCATATCCAGGAATATCAGTTGTGTTTTTCGATTGGACTTTAATTCATAATTCAAATTGTTTAGACGAGTAGGAGTGTAAAACATTATTTGCCATTCTTTTGGTCGATTCCGCCGAATCGGGAGAACCTCCAAGACCTGTCTGGCTTCATTTGCACGATCCTTGACTGGTTGTGGGCGGTCAGAGGCCGGCCAAAATAAGGCAGACTTGATGAAAGTGCAAAAAGGAAGTGCCTGGTGAAATATGGTTCCTAGGAAGGGCTGTCTGAATGCAATAACTGCCATCGCTGCTGAGGCCACAAGGACGACAATAATCTCCGAGCTGGCAAGAGACGCAAGGACCACACATATCCTTCTCGAATCAGAAAGACTGACCCTTGTTTCCATTTTCATGCATTCTTATGTTGTATATGGCGCACTGCAATTGCCACGTCGTAGCTGTCGCCTCGCTGGTAATCACTACGGAGCAATATCGTTGTAGGATATGCAATTTGATGGCTGTGGATAAAAAGTTCGCAGCGAGTACATTTGCTGCCTATCCCATCACACCTACAATGTTGCGTATGACTTCTCTCTTCCTCAGTCTCTTTTATCCCACTGCGCTGCCTGTTCGTTTTCGCGCACCCTCTCTCTTTCTGACTACATTGTGATATTGCCGTCGTTTGGTCGCCTGGCGCGTTAGTTCGCACCGGAGTGGCCCCAACAGGCAGTCGGAACAAAAGAAACGGAGCAGGGTTCGAGCCACTGGAATGGCTGACACGCACACAAGGGCTAGGTCACGACCACTGTGACTGGGACAGGTTTTCTGCTCCTGTTGGTGGCCTGCGTGGCCTGCACCGTTTGATCTCGAGTCTTTTATCTTCGTTCTCCGAATTTCTCAGGCATCGGTCTCCCCTCTCTAGTCATCATTTCCGGCTTCAGTGTTTCGTTTTCCACAGGCAAGGCGCCCGCTACTCCGAATCGGTCAAGAGAATGCATGGCCTAGCCGATCCAGTATCTGGGGAGTCTGCTGTGCACTGTATGTTGTATATTATAACTGGGATAGTCGTTTACTGCGGTATTCGGTATTTATGATAGGTATTTCGCCGTTTGACTCGATGCATTCTTTATGCAAGGACAAACCCAGTGGTGCTTATTCCTGACTCGCGCAGGTTGACATAACTTTGCAGTTGCAGCACAATGCTTCACTTGCAAGGCCGTCAAAATCAAGTGCGGACAATTTAATGACCGTCTTTTAATTCTGTAGGCTTTCAGGAAACGTAGCCATACCCACCAGCTGGTTGTTTGTGCCTACCCTGCTGCCCAATCTAGGGCCCTGGAAGCCTGGGCCACCCGCCTGAAGGGAAACAAGACTGACAAGAGGGCACACTAGCGACATTGGTTGCAAGGATTCGTCGATGAGAAGAGTGGGGTGGTCAGGAATGAATGAATCAAAGGGGGGGGGAAATACAAAAAAAAAATAAGGGAGACTGTCCGGGGTGGGTAATATCTCGTTTTTTTATTGGGAATGAGACAAGCCGCAGCGAGCGAAATTTTGAGGCGCTTTTTTCAACGACATGCGTATTTCGTGCGACGGCCGGAGGATAGCAGCGAAGGAATCCAGCATCGGAGCGACCGCTAAAAATCGATAGAAACTGCCGTGATCGTTTAGAGGAACGGAGGACATGAAAAGAGAATGAATAAAGCTTTATCAAAACAAAGGGCAGGGGTAGGGGAAGTGCGTGATGCGGCAATAACGGTGGCGAGATGGCCACGAATGCGTCGGAGAAAGAGACGAGACTACGACATACATATAGAATGACATAACAGAGGCACAGGGAAAGACAGACCGGGACAGCAAAGGACAACAATTGAAAGGTTATGAACGAACGGGTTGATAGAAAGGACGGACAAAAGTTGTCGGTTGCGCTTTCGCTGTCGGTCGTCGTTATTTTGCAGAGAAGGAATTGTCCAAGGCACTGCAACCTGCACGCCAGCACGCTTTCACGCCTGCATGCTTGCATGCCGACACCCGCACTTCTCCTCCAGACCGATGTAGTTCCATACAGAAAAAGCCCCTCCCCTGATATTGTCATATTCTGCCTCCATGCACTGGCACCATCGTTTCTCTGAACAGCCGCGGTGCCTGCGTCAATTCCGGTATGCCGGCCGGGGTGAAGCGTAATGTGTCGCCCCCATAACGTGTGTCTCCATGCGTTTCCCAAAGTCACCTGCTGTGTTGTGAGTTGGTTCATGGTGAATGCGGCGAATTTTGTAGATGCCTGATTGTCGCCAGGGGAGGAAGGTGCGATATCCGCGGCGCAGGGAAGACCCCAAAATTGGTGCCAGGGCTAAAAAGCGAAGAAGGGAACATGGAGGGGACTCAAATGGAGGGCATTCCCAGGACTCTGCACCATAAGTTGGACGACGCTGGAACGGCTTCGTTCTGTTTGCAGAGGTTGCTTAGCCCTACACTGACGGGCGCTTGACAGAACCCAAGTCACCCGGTTCCCCCTCCACGTCAATTTTACCAACACGAGGGCATCTGATCCACATTCTTGCTCAACATATCCTACACAGACAGGTTGTGTACGGAATGCATAGTACGCAGTACGACCTCCTCTTTTCACATATATCTTGCCGAAGCTTCCCCGGAGTCACTTAGTCGAGTACGGCTCTGCATCGATGGAGAGGGTTGCCAAAGTGGCGTCGTGAAAACATGACAATCTAGGAAGTCCGAGAGTGTCGTAACTGTGACGGAGCAGGAAGGGCAACGGCAGGTATGACCTAACCGCACCTGCCACCCCTGTTTTAATAACCAGGACACTCTGTTTGCTCCTTCCAATCGTTTCGTTCGGGTTTAAAATGCCTGTCCCTTAGCCCCTAACCCAGTCGCTTTTTCCATGGCCCTGGGATTGATGATTGATGGCACAACTGGGCAACTCGTCCATTTAAACCTCTACCATTCGTTGACTCCGCGGACAATACAAAACATCCGTCGAGGACCAAATGCAGAAACGGATGTTTGACTAGCCAAATATATCCAAGACGGAAATGGGACACTGGTAGGGGATATTTGGATTGGGCAGGACGATAAAAAAAAGGCGAGACAGAAGAACACTGTTTCAAAACTCGGTCGGATCTGCCTCGCTCAAGGTGTGCCAAGAACGTCGGAGAGGAAAAGGGGAAAAGGGAAGGAACCGCGCGGGAAAGCTTCGACCGTCATTCGACCGTCAAGCACTCCTACAATGATCGTTCCGTCTCCCATTTGCTGTAGGACAACCTGCTGCCGCTCTTCTATTTCTCGTCTTAATGCACTTGTTCTCTTCTCCTCCCTCGTACTAAGCACAAAGCAATTCATATGCAAGATGCAATGGAGTACAACACAAGTGGGAGCACGAATATAACGCCAAGGGGAGAACAGACTGTCTACTTTCAGAGGGAAGCGGTGGTTGGGGTACACCAAAGAGACGACACCCACAACCCTTTCGGTCTAAACGTTCCTTGTGGTTCTGGCCTGAACCAAACATTGGGGCTAAGTCCAACTGGGCCGATCGGCTCGTCCATGCCACACGATGCGAGGGCCCTAGTAACGTCTGCGTGGTTCAGGTATTCCGTCGGTGCCAACATGCGCCAAACTGGGAAATGCATGTCAAGCCTCTCTTTGGCCTGGCCATTTTTTTTACAGGCCAGTTGTGGATCATACTGGAACGACCTCTCGGTCTTCGCGCAGAGACGAAAATACGTGTGCGGGAGAAGGGAAGCAAAGAGGGAAAACATGAAAAGCGGAATCTGCTAAAATGCGTACGTTGAAATTTTGATTCAAAATGAAATCTTTCCAGTGTATGGGAAGAGACCGTGCGATGTCGTGTGCTGCCGCGTGGCAGGACAACGTGCGAAGTAAGCCACAAAAGGAGCGACCAGAACGAGGTCCAAATCCCGACAAGGACAACTGGCGAAGCAAGAAAAGGACGCAAGGTCACTGGGTTTTGGTGCTTCCCAGTCACTTAGCAATTTGAGAAGCAAACTGAACAAAGCTTTATATTTCCGTATCCTACAACCGGCCATGATCACATCAGTAATATTAGGCCTGCTTATGTGAGCTTTAATAGCCGCTCGAACGAGCCAACAGGCGAAGACGGACAACCACAAAAAGTGAGATGGCCGTGCCCCATCACTGGCCTACTGAGACGTATCACTCGGCCGTACGAGACGAAAGAAGTTCAGTGGGAGGCTCAGTGAGAGAGGCTCAGAGGGACCAGCAAAACTAGAGTACGCACAAAAGACAGATACCGACCCAATACCGTTCAAAAGCCCCTAAAGTCCAAAAAGGCGTACCATGACCACGTCGTCAGTGGCGAAAATTGAAAGAAAAGTGGACATATCAAGTGCCGTTCTTGGTCGGGTCGCCGTAGTAAATCGGCGGATGCGGGCACCAAAATACGATCAGACGACGGCCACCGCCCGGCAACCTCCGGAGAATGTATGCAATATGTCGGAAGATGAGATATCCAGATCAACGTTCGTTTCGATGTCGCTCAACCTGGAGAAAGGAGGCCACCGGAAGCGGGAAGGTTGTGAGACTCGATGCAGCACAAAACGCCACCAAAGCCAGCGAACAAAGATAGGCGCCGCTGAAAGGACCACCCGATCTTATGATTTGCGGAGCGTGCATATGGTCGCATATGTCTGACTTCAGTATGCTGCAATACTGGCGAATTTAAAAGAGCGCGAAATGTCGAATATGGACAACCAGCCTTTGCCTCTGATTTACGGTCCTTTTGATTCTGTAGCCAAGAGGAGCCTTGGGTCCTTTTCGTCCTTTTCGTGTCTTCCAAACAGCTAGGGACATCGGCGTCCCGCTTTGGAGGGAGGTGACTGTATGCCTTTTCCACCCTCCTCCCTGTCCCGAGACGTCGTAAAACGAACCATGCCAGGATCAGCAAAAGTACATATAGTGTATATTTTGTGCTGTATAGTATGCTGATACTACTTTATAGCTACTTATCCAGGCTGCAGATTTTTCTGCGTTTAATTGGATCGAGTGGAAAAAAGAAAAGGAACGAGCCGGATGCACCTTGCCCTCTTCCCCCATTACTTGAGACCACCCCATCACTTTCCACCCCCCTCCATTCTTTCATTCGCCCCCCTGGCCTTGATGTTGGTTATGTTGGCCTGGCCACGCTCACAACGACCTCGCTGTAAACGTATCCGTATACCCCATCGATTCGCATATCTGGTCGTATTCCTATTTTCAGCGCTCGCTGAGCTTCGCACTCGAATTTGTCTCAACGTTGTCATTGTCAGATATGTTCCTTCTATGCCATTTATATGCCGGTAGTTCGGGCAGGTTCCCTGTTTACTGGCTGTTGATCAGTCAATATAAGGTTCCAACATATCATGACGAGGAACTACGCAAGTATTTTTATTGCCTCTCTTTGCCTATATTGCCAGCCCAATGCATTTTTGGCAAACAGCAAACACACACAATAATACGCAAGGACACCAATAGGCAGAGAATTTCACAAGAAATGGAAATCGCGATGAGGACACACAATTAACCTGTCAAAAGTGCGGGAAATACGAGAGACGATAAAACACGAGAAAGAACTCCTCCGTATGGAGTACGAGGCCAACCAGCAGCCATGGACACCGCCTGGTCTGCTGAGGTTGAGATGTTTTGACACCTGTATAGCCGGATCCCTGCTGCCAGCAAATCTTGCAGTGGCCGAACCGACATCCGCCTGTCGTGGGCCTGTCCAGCGACACAGCGATCAACACCGGTCGTTTGCATTGATTCTGTCCATGTGCTCTTCTCAGATTCCTTCTGTACCTTTCCATTTCCCTTTCCCTTTCCCGCCCAGTTTCGCCTTTCTTGTTTTCGCTTTCCTCTGCTCAGCCTGAAACAAGGAGCGAACGCCCGCACATTATGCAGGGAGGGCAAAAGGGAAGGTGAAAAGGTAGACATGGAAAACAGATGAGAAGGTGTATCGTACATGGTTGGTGACAAAACGATAACGACTGTGAAAAGATAGCCTCACTGCGAGAGGTAGTCCAACAGTTGAAACCTGGAAATCGAAGAATCATCTGGCGTTCGGCAAGAGGTGAGGTTAAAATCCGCTAATCTAGGAGGAACATGGCTGTGCGACAGGTTCCCGCCTCCCTTTCTGCCTCCCTTTCTGCCTCCCTTTGCGCTTTCCTCTCTTTGTCCGTTGCGTAATGCCCGACGTACCTACACGTGATTTGGCGTGGCGGTGGGGTATGGAGACAGAGGGGACCAGGCACCAAACGCTTGCTGCAGCGCACTTTCCGCATGCACCAGGCGCCCCTGTACCAATAGAGACAGACGCGACACGGAAAGCGCGACCGGCCCTCGTTCGGCACAACACAACTACGCACGCCCCTCCTCCCTGCCACGGCAGGACAGCACGCAATGCATCGAATGATGTGGATCTGAACCATTCACGATTGTTGGCAATGATCGAAACAAGCCTGGCATTTCGAGCCGTCCCATCAAGATAACGGACTTTGCTACTGCGTTGTTTTGGTTGCGACCTGCCTCGATTGACCAGGTTTGCCTCATATCGTGTTTCTTTTTTCTTTTTTTTTTCTTTTTTTTTTCTTTTTTTTTTCTTTTTTTTCTTTTTTTTCTTCGTTTTGTAACACAGGCCCCCTTCCGTGCAATACCACCACTTTTGCCGTATTTTTGTTCTGCTCGATCTCGCTTGTCGTCTTCCGCTGGCCACTTTGCTCAGCCATGCTTGGCCGGCTCCATGGCAGGCAACCATTACGGCGTATGGCACCAGACGTCCGAACAGGCTGTCCGCCGACAGCAGACGTCCTCCTACGGGACGACAATTACGACTGCGTCGGCCACGACGACCTTTGCGGCCGGAATCAAGCGCCGCCGAGATGAAGAGACCAACAGCAGCCATGCCAGCAACTCAGGTACGGCGAACCAATCTGGCTCCACGGCCATGCTGCCACCACCACCACGTGGACCTCTACAACAGTCCAGCCAGCCGCCATTGGCCAAGAAGCGACCGGCCGTGACCTCGCTCCCGATGATACCATCTCGCCTGACGGCCGGTGCCATTGTGGACGCCAGCACAGAGTCGTCCTCTGCAAAGCCGACACGTGCACCCTCGCCAGCACCATCCTGGTTGCCCCATGGCACGACCGAGTACTCACAACGGCGTGTGCTGAGTGCCACGCCGTCGGCCGCACAGGATCCGATGCTGGCGCTCTCCCACGCCTGCTTCGGCCTGCCTCCACAGGTCGTCGCCAATTTGGCCAGCATGGGCATCCGCTCCGTGTACCCATGGCAAAAGCAATGTCTGCTCGGGGGCGGTGGTGGTGGGAAGGCCGGCCGGGGTGAGCTGCTAGACGGAACACGCAGTCTTGTCTATGCAGCGCCGACGGGTGGCGGCAAGTCGCTCGTGGCCGATGTCCTCATGCTGCGCCGTGTCTTGACCTCTGTTGACGGCGACATACCGCCGTCCATATCGACGGGCCCGCCTGCGAGAGGCCCAGGGCGAGCCAGTCGGCCCAAGGCGCTCCTCGTTCTTCCATTTGTTGCATTGGTGCAGGAAAAGGTACGATGGCTACGGCGCGTGGTCCAGGGCGTGTCCTGTCAAGGAGACAACGACAACCTGCGCGTTGTCGGCTTCTTTGGCGGCGCGAAGATCCGAGCGCTCTGGGCCGACTTCGACATTGGCGTGGCCACCATGGAAAAAGCCAACGCTCTAATCAATACGGCCATTGACGACTGCACCATTGGCGACCTCAAGGTTGTCGTGCTTGACGAATTGCACATGGTCGACGACGGTCACCGCGGATACCTGCTCGAGCTGCTGGCGACGAAGCTGCTGTGTTTGGAGCACCGTGTCCAGATTGTCGGCATGAGCGCGACGTTGAATGTAAGCCCCGGCCCAGGCCCACTCCACGCCATGATGGTCATACCAGCCGCGTCTGACTCTTTTTCATAGAACATTGAGCTGCTTGCCGAATGGCTTGGGGCCTTCTCGTACCAGACCAAATACCGGCCTGTCCCTATTGAAGAGTACCTCGTGTACGACGGATGCATCTACTCGGCCGAGGCTACTCTGGCCCAGACAGCCGATGGCAATGGCAGCGTCAGCGCATCACAGGAAATGAAAGACATCAAGCTTCCCTTGACAGCCCCATTACGGAGGATCCTTCCTGCCGAGCACAATTCCCTACACGACCCCGTCACCAATGCGGTGGTTGCCCTCGCAAACGAAACTGCCCGCGCCGGCTATGGTGCGCTCATATTTGCAAGCAGCCGCGCTGCCTCCGAGTCTGATGCCCTGCTGGTCAGCCGCGTTCTGCCGGCAACACCAGAGGAGTTGGGAACCGATGTGTGGGAGGCCCGCCTCGACCTGCTCGGCGAGCTGCAGGCCGTAACGGCCAGCGGCGGCGTCGACACCAACCTCAGCCAGACAATTCTTGCGGGTGTCGGTTTCCACCACGCTGGCATGACCACGGAAGAGCGGGACCTTGTGGCCCATGCCTACGATATGGGTGTGCTCAAAGTCATTGTGGCAACGTGCGGCCTCGCCGCAGGCATCAACCTTCCGGCGCGCCGCGTCATTCTGCACAACGCCCGCATGGGCCGGGAGCTCGTTGGGCCGGCCATGCTGCGGCAGATGCGGGGTCGTGCTGGACGCAAGGGCAAAGATGAGCTCGGCGAGACATACCTGTGCTGCCGAAGCACCGACGTGGACGACGTAGTGGATCTCATGCAGGCTGAGCTGCCACACGTGTCGAGCTGTCTCGCGGGAGACGACGCCGACGCCGACGATCCGGCGAATAAGAAACTGAAGAGAGACGAAGAACCAGGGCCGACAAACACAAGGGCAAACAAGAGGCGGCTGCAGCGGGCGCTCCTGGAGGTCATTGCTGTACGGTTAGCGACGAGCCGTGAGTCACTCGAGTCGTACGTGCGCAAGACGCTGCTCTTCCATGCTTTGATGAGTGACACGGGCGGGTGTGGGGAATGCGGCAACAGCAGCAGCAGCAGCAATGACGGCTCAGAACTGCCAGTCAGTCTTGTGGCGGACGTCGAGTCCAGCCTGGCGGCTCTGCAAACCGCTGGCTTTGTCGAGTTTGACGAGTTTGACAACTTCCAACCCAGTCGCCTTGGCGAGGCAGTCGTGGCCTCGGCGCTCGATCCGGCCGACGCCGTGTTCATCCATGGCGAGCTCCAACGCGCTCTCCAGGCATTTGTTCTCGACGGCGAGATGCATGTCCTGTACACCTTTACGCCCGTGCACGATGCTGGGAGCCGCAGCATCGATTGGCGGCGGTTCTGGAACGAGATGGAAGGGCTCGACGAGAGCGGCCTGCGGGTGCTGCGATTCTTGGGTCTCAAGCCAAGCGTCATCAGCAAGATGCAGCATGGCGGCACGCTCAAGGAAACGACAGCCGCGGACAAGGCGACGGCACGCATCTACCGGCGGTTCTATCTGGCGCTGCAGCTGCGCGATCTCTGCAACGAGATGCCAGTCCATCGCGTGGCGCAAAAATACGACACGCCGCGTGGTGCGGTGCAGACGTTGGCACAGACCTGTGAAGGGTTTGCCGCCGGCATGATCAAGTTTTGCGAGCACATGGGATGGGGGTAAGTCAAGCCCTTTTTTTTATTTATTTTGTGCATCAATGCTGACGAGACAGGGCGATGGCTTCTGTGCTGGAGCACTTTGTCGACCGACTCAAAGCGGGCGCCAAAGCGGACCTGCTGGCCCTGGCTCGCATTGCCGTTGTTAAGAGTCGGACAGCGTATGTAGACCCCTATGTTTATGATTCTCCATGCAGGCTTGAACTGACCAACAGACGCGTCTTTTGGGAAAACGGGTTCAAGACCGTGGCAGCGGTGGCCAATGCAGATCCGCAGGAATTGCTACCCGTACTTTTGCAGGCACAGGCGAGCAAAGTACGGTTCGGCGAAGACCGTAACGAAGTCAAGTTCAAGGAGAAGCTGCTTGAGAAGGCGCATATCATCACCGAGTCGGCCAACCGAATATGGCGTATGTTCTGTTTTGGCCGTCTACTGCTACTATGTCCTACCATCCGACCGTGCGTGCTAACCAGTAGCAGAACTCGAGATGCAAAGAGACCTTGACGAGGAATGAAGAGAAACATGCGCCATGTTACGATATTACAATGGACGACAAAAATCGAGTGTAGACATCATCAAAAAGTCAGAACAGTTGGAAAGAGTCAAAGTTGTCAAAAATAAGAGGAGAGGATAGACCAACACTCATCCCTTGGGAGTTCATCATAGGTTGCCATCATATATACATTAGACATGTCACTTGCACCGTCTTCCATCCTCCTCCTGCGATTAATAACCGGGCGACGCAAACACAGAATAGTCCAGTTCATCGCCGCGCATGCTGTGCCACCACCGGCAGTTGCGCCACATATCGTCATCCCAGCCGCCGACCAAGAACCAGTACTTTTTCAGGAACCACACCTGCGGCTCCCAGCTGCGCATGTCCCACGGCAGACACGCCCGCATATCCCGTGCCGAGCCACTGTCTCGCTTCGCCTGCGACGACAAGCCTGCGCCGTCGTTGCCCATCTGCGAGCCCCAGCACACCAACCCCTCGGCCACGTTCATGTCGTAGCAGAGCTCATCCTCGTCCAAGAGACACGGGGTCTCGTTGTGGCTGCCGCCCGGTGACGTGCCCACGCCGTCGGCGTTGTTGTTGGCGGCCACAGCGGCCGCCACCTCCTCGGCCGCCTCCATCTCGGCCAGCAGCGCCAGCGCGCGCGCCCGGAACCCACGGAACGGGATGACGTCCAGGTACGGATGGTGCGCCACGAGGATCTGGGCGTCGACCGGCTGAAGGTCGCGCGGCGGGGTCTTTCCGGCGCGGGCTAGGTTCTGGCGCACAGCAGTGACGACGGCGGTAATGCGGTTCGCACCCTGCAGTACGACGGCGCGAGCCTCGTCGGCCTGGAGGGCAAAGGGGCTCTGCGGCTCCCGTTCCTCGTCGTAGCAGGCGGATTCGTCAAACAAGGCGTCCGGATTTAAGAGGCCGCAGGCGAGGCAGTTTTGCCAGACGGCGGCACGGAAGCCCATGCGGCGGCACTGTAGGTTCATGTACATGACCGGGACGGGGAAATAGGATCCGGCCGCGGGGTCAGCGCCAAAGTTGGTACCATAGATGCCATTGGGTGGCGGTTGATTGTGGGTGGCGCCGGTCAAGCTGTTGGGTCTGTCGTAGCCGCTGAGGGTCAACGTGGCATAGCTGGTGGCGTCTATTGTCGAGGTGCCAGAAAACGGCGAAGACGATGAGGACGAAAAGGATGCGCCCGCTTGGCCGCCACCCGCTGGGCCCGCAAAGCGGCCGTTGTTCCAGCGGGCGACAACCTGGCGGAAGCGATCCTCGCGCCGCGAGATGAAAGCCGTCTTCTTTGGTGCGTCCTTGCCCGTACCGCTGCCACTCTTGTTGCTTGTCCCGTCGTTGCTGCCGCCATCACTGTCGTCGTCGTCGTTCTCAACCTCCTCCACGCGCTCGTCATCGCCCTCACTCAGCTCTGCCGTGCCGTCACCGCCGTCCGCTCCTTCGCCTTCGCCGCTGCCGCCGCCGTCCTCTCCGTCCAAAAGAGCCTGCAAAATGAGGCGTTTCTGGTGAGGTGAGAGCGTCTGGACGTACTGTAACATGGCGCGAACCACGGGCCGGTTTTTCTTGCGTGTCTTCCGCGACGGTTCGCCTGCTATTGCTGCGGGCGAGGCGATGGTGGATGGCAAGAAGTTTGGTGGCGGCGCGGATGTGGAAGACGAGGCTGTGGCGTCCGAGGGCGGTGAGAGTGTCTGGGAGAGTGGGCGCGGCGAGGGGCGGGAGGGGAGTGTAGTTGTGCTGGGCCTTGTGGTCGGCTGGGGCAGTGGCATGGAGGCGCCAGCAAATGAGGTAGGCTGCGGTCCCGATCCGAAGGTACCGTGTAAGTTCTGGTAGCTCTGGGAAGCATAATATGACGTGGAAAAGTCGGGCCGCGAGAGCAAGCTAGAGAATACGCCGTTGCCGTGTTGCTGGTGGCTGTCGGTGCCGGTCATGAACTGGTCGACATCCACACCCGGGTCAAAAGTCTCGTCAAGGTCGTCCACCTCGCGCACAGTAGAGCAGCTCGACGGTGGTTGTGACCGGGCTTTTGGCGTTGATGAGGCAGGTGCAGCAGCAGCAGCAGCAGCAGCGATATCAGCCGGCGTAAATGCCGACAAGGTGTAAGACGTCACGCCGTTGTTTGGTGTCGCATTCGTGAGGAAGGGCGTAAAGTTGTTCTGGTCACTGGAGAAGGGGATGAGCCACGGCTGGAGCATGGGCAAATCAAGAAGAGAGTCGGATGTCGTGACAGAGGATGTGGAGAGCGTGGGCACGGTGGCTTTTGTAGGTCGAGATGCAGACGTAGAGGCAGACGTAGACGATGGAGTAGTGGAGCTTTTGGCGCGGGGTGAATTTGCCGCGATCGCCGCTGGCAGATTCGAGGCGGCCCAAGCCGCGAACTCGTCCGAGGGTTGCTCTTCTTGTGCAGCGGCCGTTGAGTCTATGGAGGCTGCTGAGGCTTCTGAAGATGCTGCCGTCTCTGGCGGCAGCATGTTCGAGGAGATCAAGCCGCACATGACGGTCTGGAAGTCGGGCAAGATGCCCGTCAACTCGTCCAGGCCATCAGCCACCGAGGGCGCTGTGCCGTTGGTGTCGGATCCAAGCGCAGGTGCTGGTGCTGGTGCAGGTGCGGGCACTGGCGTCGATGCGGTAGCGGTCGCCTCGGTTGCGCCGTCGCTAGCGGATGGATCGTAGAGAATCTGCTGCAGCAGGGCCAGCTTGTGCTTCCGTTTTTCCCCTACGGCTGGCGTCAGCAATACATCCCAACGTATCCCACCCGCTCTGGGGGTGCATGGGACGACACTGTGCGGATCAGTGAGGGTGCTTACGGTAGTTCCGCGAGGCAATGCGGTTCTGTTCCTTGCGGTGTTCGCTGTTGGCGCCATTGGGCGTCTTTGTTTTGGACGCCTTCACCGGCTTGTTGGCGGCAGAGGCAGCCCCCCGGGTACCTTTGGTCTTGCCAGAAGAGGGGCCGGTGCGGCCAGTGGACCGCACACCGGACTCCGGTTCGGACATAGACGCAGATAAGGCGTGTGGCGCGTTGCCAGCAGCCGGCAGTGAACCGCCGTCCATAAGCGAAGCCATGGCTGGAGCCGGCGAGGGGATGCTGGTGTGCTAGTTTTCTGGTGCGCGCGTGGGAAGCGTGGATTTCAATGCGGCAGAATGGACAGCACGACATACAAATATCGGAGGCTGGGAAGGCGACCGCTGGTGCCTGGTCGGTGTGCTTGGTGATGCAGAGGAGGATGCGTTTATCGCGAGCGTCGTCGATGGTGCGGGTGTGGGCGATGTAGAAAAGTGGGGCAAGACGCTGCGTCAGCACAGAGGCCTAGAAGGCAGGAGCAATGGACAAGCCGCAAATCTTAAGAAGGCAAGCCACATGCCGATATACAACATACCAGGCGGTGCAGAAGGAGGAGTTGGGTGGTGGCAGAATAACACAAAGTCAGGAACAGTTTCAATGTCAATTGCGCTCGACTTTTTGGGCCGGTGCCTTGGTGGCTGTTGCAAGGCTGAAGTGGAACAAGGAACGGTGTTAGCCATTTAATGCTGGCGTCAGCAAATCCACAGGCGTTTAGCTTGGGAAAAGTTTATTGCGACGTAATTACGGAGTTCTGTGATCAGTTTAATCGGAACGCAGTGTTATTGACTGAGACGGAATTGATGGGCAGTTTTGATAGAGGAGACGAGGCATGAAAATTGACAATGAGTAGCAGTTTGCCACATAATTTACGGATGTCTGCAGATTGCAGAAGGCAGTCCACTAGAAGTGAAAAGATACAACATATTTGTATTTCCCCAATGGCAAAGAACACAACAGTACGAACACATTTTCCTGATCGAGGATATCTTTACTGTCGGGTCGTAGGCACGCAGCCTCTATCATGTACTTGTAACGTCAAATGCATTTTTGATTATATGCTCGCTTCATAAATGTTGTCGCGACAACGCACAACAGGATATGATTTGTACGTGTGTGTGTCCTATATCCTACACCACACGTCGCCAAGAGAAACAGAAGAGGTATCGTACAAGCCCATGTCCAAAATGTACAGAGAAAGGGAAAGCCAAAGGGGGAGGAGACGAGACACGGGAAACGGAGCAGAAGGACGACGTCCGTGTCCGTTATGCCACCACGGCAACGCCCATTGACTTGGCCTGGTAGATGATTGAACGGCACAGGCTCTCCAGCGAGAGCCCCGAAAGCCGCTGCTCGCTCTGCTTGATCTTGGCAATCTCGTAGACGTGCTTCAGGCTGACGGTGCCAACAGTCTCCTTGCCCGGGTTCTGTGCGCCCCGGCGCTTGCCGCCCTTGCCCTCGGGCACCTCGGCGGTGTTGAGCAGCAGCCACGAGGTCTGCGGTGTGCGCACGTCAAAGTAGAATGTGCGGTCAGGACGGACGATGACGCGAACCGGCATGGGCGTGCCGGGCGTTAGATGTGCGGTGCGAGCGTTGAACTCCTGAAGATAGGGATGCGTTAGCAAGAGGTCCGGCGAGAAAAGGAGCTGCCCCCCCCTCTACCCTCCTGCAGCAAAGCAAGAGAGGCCAGAAGCAGAACGCACCTTGCAAAAGTCCATGGACTTGATACCCTTGCTACCGAGCGCCGGACCGACCGGAGGACTGGGGGTGGCTTGGCCGGCGCCGACAATCAGCTTGATCATCTGGTCCACAGGACCCGCCGCGCGTTTTGACATGATTGCAGTGTGTATGGCGTAGTATTCGAACTCGATAGACAGTACGGCGTTGTCGCCTCGGGGGTTCTCGTCGTCGTCGTCGTCGTCGTTGTCGGCGTTGCTGTTGTAGCCCTGCTGGGGAGATATCGTCTACTACGAAATCTCGAAAACGAGAATCCAAGCAGAAAAAAGCTGTACCCACCGAAGCTAACAGGTCACGTGCAACAATGCTATCAACAACACAGAGCAGTTGGACAAATAAAGTAACTACTCCGTAACAGAGAAAGAAAAAGAGGAGTGAGAGAAATTTATTTCAATGTAATGAACAAAAAAAGGCATCAATTGCATCGAAAATCGAACTCGTACCTGTCGAATCCGCAACAGGTCGTATGACCTATCACGTGATGCATTTCAACAGTGATTAGTTTCCGCTTATGTCGGTCTAAGTATGTCACCCGTTGGTCGCATTTTGCGCATCTTGTTGTGCCATTATGCGACTCCTTGAACTACAGTCATCGCGCTGCCCTGGTCTGACAAAAAAGTCAGCCTGAATATCATACAACAGTTAATCGAAAGTTGCGTCGCCGAATGAGAAGTGAAAGTATGTCGAGTATGATTTGACCGGATTGCCAAGTGCAGTCTGACCGCCAACTTCGGCGTGAATGCGGGGTGGAATACAGAAGGTCAAAGCCACTGGAGCATGGCGCCTGCAGCAGGGATAGATGTCGTATTACACCGCAAAGCAGGGGCCATAATCACGACGTACGCTGAATGGATTAATAGCAGTGGTGACGCCCGCCACCTCTCCCTTGCCAGCCACATATCTTACAAGCCCGCTCCAGGCAAGCACGACCGGAATGCCTGGAGGGGTAACCGTTCTTGTCTTCTGATAGCACAAACCTGCCCCACCAGAGCAGTGCCTTCACGGAGGCACAAACAATGGAAAGAGCGGCAGACCTAAACGAACGACGTAGAAAGTGCCACTACGAGGACCACTCAAAGAGCCACCGAAGAGCCACAAGAATCCACCAGACCGTTGCGTCCCGCGACCTTATTTGCTCCTTCCTCAGTGATCCGTTGTGATTTATGGACCTGATAGGCGCTATCCCAAAAACTCACTCTGTCTGGTTCTTGCCTTTGTAGAACAGAGAACGGGCCTGACTGAGCCCTTCCTCCTTTTCGCTCCTGCCTAGTATTACCAACGACGGTGTGGTGGTCCCCTCTCCCTGGCAAGACGAAATATTATCAGCATTTGCAGCTTTTGCAGCTTTTGGCGGTGAAGAAACGTCCCCTCCAAGAGAAAACTGCCAGACCAACCAGGCCATCCATTTCTTGCCTCACCATACAAACTGCTGTGTTCTCGAACGTCATCCCTTCCTTCGACCCATCCTCTTGTCCAGAGACCGCCCTCCATCGATATCAAGGCTGCATCGATTCCAGCTATCGCCTTTCCTAACTAAGCAAGCCGCATTTTACCTTCACAATCTCCATACAGACCGCCCATCATGTTCAAGTGGGCTCAGCAAACGTTCGTTTCCCTCTCCCGTTTACCGTTCTCTGGCCAGCCGTCTGCGCATCAGCCTGTCCTGGGAAGCTAACTTCGGCCGCTGGCCTCCAGACTCGCCCATGTGGCCGGCACCCAAGAGCCCGACTACGGGCCGTCCGCCATCCGGTCCGTGGCCGAGGAGACCAAGGAGACGCCCTACACCGAGACCACCTCCGACGACCTGAAGTGGACCGCCATGGAGTCGACCTGTGTTGAGACGCAGGTGTTCTACATCACCTCTGACAACGGCCCGGCCATCTTTGTCCAGGTCATCTACAACAACGTTGCGTATGTTTGCCCCGGCCACGACATTGACTCGCCTTCTCTTCCTCTGCCTCTTCCTCTTCCTCCTCCTCCTCTGCCCGTTGCATAAATCCTAACGTTGCCATTCGTCCTCCAGCGGCATTCGCACCACGTGCCAGTTCAACACCAAGATCTTTTACGTCAACGACGCCAACAAAGAGACCCTCTGGAGCTCCACGCCCCTCACCCAACCCGAGTTCAGCGAGGACATGAAATCCTTCTACGCCACCGACTGCGCCGTCGAACTGTCCGAGGACGGCACCTCGTACTCCATCAAGTCCCACAACGACGACCGCGCCGTCGTCAACCTCGTCATCAAGCGCACCACCCCAGGCTTCCAGGCCGGCACGACTGGCAAGACGCTGTTTGGCACCGACCTGACAAACCCCTGGGGCTCCATGCGCCACGTCTTCTGGCCCCGCTGTGTCGCCTCCGGCACCATCACCACCAACGAGGACGGGCCCATTGACTTTGCCGGCGGCCGCGCCCTCTTCATCCACGCCCTGCAGGGCATGAAGCCCCACCATCTCGCTGCGCGCTGGAACTTTGCCAACTTCCAGGGCCCCGAGCACTCGGCCGTCCTCATGCAGTTCACCACCCCGCCGTCGTATGCCTCCACCGTCGTCACCGTGGGCTGCATTGCGCGCGACGGCGAGATCCTCTTTGCCGGTTCCGACGCGACCGCCACGCACGTGGCTACCAAGGAAGACTCCGAGAACGACTGGCCCGAGCCGACCCAGGTCAAGTACACCTGGTCCGGCACCGCCAAGGACGGCAGCCAGGTCGAGGCGGTGCTCGAGGGCGGCCTCGAAGAGCGCCTCGACCGGATAGATGTCATGGCCGAGGTGCCCGGCATCGTCAAGAAGATCGCCGGCAGCGTCGCCGGCACGAAGCCCTTCATCTACCAGTACTACCCGCGCCAGACCAAGCTGGCGCTCAAGATCAAGAAGGGCGACGCGCCCGAGGTGTCCGAGCCGGGGCTGCTGTTCGCCGAGGCCACGTTCATCTCGTAGACTGTCCGGGTCCGGCTGGCGCCTCGTTTTCTCTTGTCGTTTTACTAAGAATTTCTCTTGTGTTTCACGTTTACTTAAATTTATGTCATTTTCTCCCCCTTTCTTTGTGGTCAGATGTCAATCTTCCAGTTATCTTCTTCATATTTTTCAGATTTTTTCCGTCCTGTGTCATTTATTCCCTACCCGCTGCATACGATTTGACCCCAAGCATCAAATTCTTTTTTATATCTCGCTTCCTTCTTTGCCGGCTTGTGCTTCTATCGCTGTACTCTCGACAGACTCTCCGACGTTGGCAATGATCAAGTACACGCTTGTTGTACAACGCGGCACGCACACGGCAGGACACACTACTTACAACACCATCTACCACGCGACACAGACCACACTTGTTACACAGTTCATTCACGTCTTCGCATATATATATTACCGCATGAGGGTGTACGCAATGTTGTACGTACCAGAGAATAGGGAGGGAAAGGGTATCCCTTGTTTCGTTTGTGCCACATGTAGGCTACTTTACTTGTATGGCAACTTCCCGGACGACGCTATTGGACCAAAGCTGCATATAATGCTAATACTTGAAAGGGATAATAAAGGGGAACAGGCTGACGTTAGATGGTAGCCGACTCCCTTAATGCAGAAATATACTTTGGTTATGCAGATTGAATGCGAGTGTCAATATTATATTTGGTAACGATAAAGGAGAAGCAAGGCTGTGAAAAGGTCCATGCGCAGGATAATAAAAATTCAGCATCAAAACAACTGTTCGATTAAATATTCGAGGGTATAGCTATTTAAATTAAGGATATGACGTTAAAAGTCATAAAAAATATAAATATAAATATAATGTGGGGGTATCTGAGTTATTAAATAGAACATATATATATGGCAAAAAAAGCAGCTTTGATCGTGGAGAGGTAAAATAAAAGAACGGAAAGGAGAGGAAAGGGAAGGAAAGGAATGGGACGTAACAGCCACCGTCTCTGCGCACAGCGGTGCATATTTTGAGCTCATATACTGGCTGCTTTGCGTCACCTCCTTTTTTTGGATCGACAGTTTTAACTTTGTTGTTTTCGGTTCGGCGCTCTTTCGACGTTCGGCTGGCAACCGGCTGATCTCGATTCGTCTTCCATCGTTCACATCTTCTTGGGGGGGACCGGGTTGGCCAGAGCCTTTTCCAGCGCACCCATACCCCATTCCTCAGCCTTACGGAATGGGCCATTGAACATCTCGGGCACAACCATGACGCTGTTTGCGTGCGCCTCGGCAAAGACGACATTGGCATCCTTGCCGCAACGCTCGCGGGTCACCTGAATGGCCTCTTGGAGGAGATCACCGCCAATGCCACGCCGACGATAGCGAAGACGGGTCGTCCAGGCACGAATGACGCCGTGGCCGCCCTTGAGATGGCTGTTGCTAGCGGCTTGTGAGGCTTTGTTGTTCTTCTTGCGCGATGTAGTGGGTGCTGGTGCTGCGGCTGATGTGCTCAAGCCCTGCTCGTCCGCCGCAGGCGGTACTAGCCGGAGTACCAATGCGCCAATCATCTCCTCGCCATACCGGGCACCGATAACGGTGTCCTCCTCCGCGCCCGGCTCGACCTCGCCATCGTCGTTCTTCGGCACGATCCAATCCCACTTCAGGCTCTCGGCCATAGGGATGTACTGGGCGCTGAAATAACGGATACTCAGGAGGTAGGTCATGACAACACCCGACAAGAGAGTCATGGTCATGCCTAGATCGGGCCGCGGGTTTAGCTTGTACGCAATACCGAGGCCGGCGGCAAGGCCTGCAAGACTGAGCGGGTGAAAAACCATACTGCGCGATGAAGTCTGGCGCTGCTGCGCAATGCTGTCGGCGACAAGCTGCAGCGCATCGACCTTGTCGGCGCGGTTGGTCATAACGCCCAGAGTCAGCGGGGGGATATCGTCCAGAGTCACTGCTGCGCCGCTCGGCGCTGGCTTGGCTGTGGTCGTGGAGGTAGTTCCGCTGCTGCCCTTGTTCCCGTGGGCGACGGGGCCCAACACCGGGGTGTTGGCGTTGGAGGACATTTCGGAATGTGGGAGGACGAGGTTTGCCCGCAGAAATGAGAAGAACGCTGGCCGGCTGTTAGAGTTTATGGTTTGTAGGATGAAGTTGGGTGAAATGTGTCGTTCGATATGAAATGTTGCAACGATGAAACGAAAGCTTCGAAAAGAAGACCAACGGCCTTTTATTCTCTTCGCTAGCCAAAAAATAAAAAAAATAAAAAAAATAAAAAAAAATAAAAAATTCGGCGTCCCAGTTTGCTGACCGAGGTAAGTACGGTCTTTGTACACGGGATGACAGCTGTTTCAATCTATCCAGTCTGGTGTCGACCTTTACCATTGACTGAAAGGTTCCAGATCCAGGCGGAGCACACAAAGTAGACGGAAGGACACGCGACAGAAGCGCGAGGAACGACAGGGGAGGCGGGAAAAGAGCAAATGAAAACCCAGAAAGGGGAAGGTAGAGCGCAAAGACATGAAAAGAAGCGTGATAAGGTAAAAAAAGAACAACTTACCAGCACTTGTCTTGAAGGCCGGTACGGCATTGATCCTGTCGACCAGCGTGTTGGGTTGACAGGCTCTCAGATCAACCTCCATGATGGCCGCCATGTGGTGCGACGCGTCCATTTCATTGGACGAGAGGCCGAAAGCTAGATTCGCTGGGCGATGAACAACAGAGAGCATAGCGGGAGGCGATAAAAGGCAATGGGCAAGAAACAAAATAACAATAGAGAAAAGAAAGGCCCAGAAAATACAAGTAGACGGGGTGCCCACTATCTATATTTCTTTCGAGATGTTGCAAATGACGACGAAACAAAAAGGTGTAAACTCTCTCCTCTTTATTTTCGACCAGGAACAGTCGTCGTTCCCTGTTCGTTATTGGCGGCTGTCTCCTTTCATTTGGATCCAAAAGGATTAAGGGCAGCTGGGCGTTTTGTTGAAAGGGCTAGACCGGGCCAGTCCAAACAAGACGCTTTGCAGGATGAGAGGGGGTAGTGGTTTAGAGGATGATTGGGTTGGCGAGGCGTGTGGGAGAGGGGTCTGAAGAGCCTTGTTTCTCGGCAAGCAAGTCAACTTGAACGCAATGCGGCGCTTGTGTAAAAACGGACAAACGGGACACTGAACACGACCAACAAGGAAAAGTCGACCGACCTCCACAACGGCCACAGAGAGCGAACTGCGGTCGAGAGAAGCTCAGACGGGATCGCGTGGCCAGGATAGTTGGGAGATTGAGGCGTCAACGAGAAGCAGAGACGAGGAGACGAGGGACGAAGTGACAGGGGAACGAGGGAACTAGTTGCCGTAGTTGGCAGCTGGCTGCATGTTTCGTGAAGTACAATGGGAGGAAGGGAAGAGGGAGTGGGAATGTTGACAAGGGGATGGGAGAAGGCTGGCGATGAGACGATGCTGGAGATGATTGCAGAAAAATATGGCAAAGGCAAAGGAGAACAAAGACTTGGAAAGGGGACGAGCAACGACGATATATGGGATTGGGAATGGGATCTTGAAGAAGGAGCGACTTGAAGGAGCGAGATTGCGCAAGTTGCACCTGCCGTCAATCAGAAGTGCGATCAAAACGGGCAACTACGACGTGGAACAAGCAAGGACAGGGGAGCAGACAAGATATCCGGCCGCCTGGGACTTGGAAGGCGCGATGGTATGATATGCACTCAGGTTGGATTAGGCGGAAGGAACGACCACCCTCCATCACGGACGAAGGTCGCCAGGATGGGTCGGTGGTTGTCAGTTGTTTCTCGTCCGGCAACGTTCCCCCATCATCACTCTCGAGCGTTCATCGACACAGATAAACACGAGGAGCACACCTACAACTTGTTCCCGAGAACAAAGCTTGGGAAACGCGCACGTATCGGCCTGCCTCGAAATCAAGACAAGACATGATGGCGGTAGGATTCAACAAAAACATCGAAATACAAGGAGCCCAGAAAAGACACTGTAAAAGATTCCATCCCCCCCCATACGAAGGTGCATAGAAGAAACGCGAGAAAAACATGCTACAACAAGGCCCAACCCTTGTCTGTTCTGCTATTTTGCAACGGAACTGTTGCGTAAGAGGGTGTGCCCTCCCTTGCATACGAAGTAGCTCGAGAAGTCAAAAAAAAAAAAAAAAAAAAAAAAAAAAAAAAAAAAAAAAAAAAAAAAAAAAAGACCAAGGGTTGGTGGTTGGTGGAAGAGAGGAGCTTGAGAAGAGACAGGAAAGGCTGCAGAACGCTGCAAATAGCTGCACCGCGACGACGAATCTACCACGTTGGGCGCACGCAGACAAGCAGTTTGGCGCCGCTAGTCAGAGGGACGACACGCACGGTCTGCCAACCCCAGTCTAGGGTCCAATAGCGCACGGAGCTATCCAATACTTGGGTGGACTAGGGTGCCGAAAGCGTGGTTTTATTTTGGGGCGACGATGATTTTGGGGCGTATTGTTCTGGGCAAAGAGGAGCAAGCACTTCGGGGGTGGTGTGGAGAGGCAGTCAACAACGCTGTCTGCGGAAAGCAGAGGAGCAAGCTACTGGAGATGGCAACGCAGCATGGTGCATGAGCAGAATTTTTCTGGTGTGGGGGGAAGCGAACGGTGAAGATCCAAGGCCGCACAGGATGCAGATGGTGAGGAATGTAGCCAAGAGAGCCCGATATACGAGTCTCTTTTTCCATCACAATGGCATCGTGAGATATGGGCGCTGGATAAGTGGCCTGTCTCGCCCCTGATTCTGCGTCGTTTTTTGCGGCATCTTTTGAGTTGGCCGTATCATGTCTCGGGCCTTGACCAGATGCTTCCCGAGTGATGCGACAGTGCGGACAGGGACTGAGGGAGTCGGGTGTGGGAAGTTTACAAAGTTTGTAGGTACTGAATGTAGCATATCCAGGCCTGGTCCAAATGGCAACAGATTTCGAGACGGCGTTGGACTATCGGCTGTTCTGGTGCAACGCGGGCTTCCCGATGGACAGAGGAGCGTTCGCTGGTGTACTCAGTACGACGTACGACGCTTTCCCAGCGTCCTAGGGTGACTTCGTCTCTTCTGCCAATGGGCGCTTGAAATGAGTGAGAGAAGCTGATGGTCTGTTGGTTGGCTGTCTTGGCGATGTGACGCTGTGAATTGCGACAGATTTCCCTCTTATTTTTTTTTTGTTTTGTTTTGTTTACCCACTTTGGCCAGTTGGCGCACAAGCTGGTATCGCAGACAAATGTGCCGAATCCAGTTATCGTCTCACGGCCAAGACAACTTTTGCTCGTGTACAGTTCCGAGCGGTACCGGTTATTGATAGAGATGTATGTCGGTTTCGCCCGGCGATGGCCGGTTTGCTGGGGCCCGCCAGGTACGGACCGCGAATGAGTTTTCGTTGCTTTCCATTTATTCTTCTTTTCTCCTCTGTGTCTTTCATTCTCCTCTCGGGGCTATTTTTCTACTTGTCTGTGGGTGTCAGGCCGGCCCCATAACCCATGAGCCCGAATCGTCTCATGCCAGAATTTGCTACGCATCAAGACAGGGCGGCTAGTACGGAGCATTGCACACAGAGAGGAAATGAAGACACGGGAAAACGAGACATCAAGACATAAATCCTCTGGCACTTCGACAGCCAAATAATGACTGGAAAGGATGAATGTACAGACCGACGACATGCTCCACTCGCGATGTGTCGCACTGAACCTGTTGCCCTCACCGCCGGTCGAATGTGCCCGATAGGGTTCCTCACCGTCGATGGGTGCTGGCCTCGCGCTGGTCTACCGAGCTGTTTCGGGAATGGCCTCGTTGCGTTTACGCCGGCCAAATGCGCGGTGATACATACATTCACGCATGCCACATAAAGGCTGCATCCTCCTTGCAGAGTATTGCAACATGCAGCCCGGTCCTTATCCGGAAAGTGCGCTTCTGCACAGCTGTCCCATTGGCATGCATCTCACGTGCGACTCGGGCGGGAACAGTTGCGGGAAGGCGCGGCCGGCGACGGATCAACAGAAGTGCCTTGAACATCAGTTTATGCATCAAGACGTTCTTCTTCAGAGATGCATCTACCCGAGCGGAGTTCTATTTCTTCCGGTCCGTCCGTCCTTTACAGGTTTGAGTCCTACCACCGAATGATCCGTAGCCTACGGAGTATGGACTTGATCTCGTATTCTGTGTTTCAGCTGCGATGTCCGCAGAAAGTGCTCTTCCTGCCGCAGAACGGAATCCGCCTTACTCCGTGGGGTGATCGCGTGCCTGTTCTCTGATTGGCTAGCTGTCTTAAGGCAGAATTGCTCACACCTGAGGCTACTGCCTCCCACTCTGCCACCGCTCTGCCACCCAGTCCCCATACTTCGTACCGCCTCCTCTTTCCTTCCAGTTGCTTTGGCTCGCCAAATCCGGCCAGTCTCATTCTTTCCAATGCCCATATCCCAGGCTGTCCATGCTCTGCAACCTGTTGGCCTCCTTAGAGATCCCGGCAGTGCCCAGAGAACCAGACAAACTGACCCGACAGGGCTCAGAGAGGCAGCCAATAATACCGTGCTGACATTGACTGCTTTCCCCGACGCTGTGCAAGCTCCTGCCAGCCACAGTGTTCTGTTCAGAACTTGCTGACAACTTCAGCCAATGATAATTGAGAGAAACACGGATGCCCCTCTTTTTTCCTCCTCTCTCTCGCACTTTCCCCCAACTGATCCACCACGCGAAAGTCCTACGAAGTCCTGATCCTAAACGGGTTTGCGCCTGGTTTGTGCACCGTTCCCGCCGTGACTCCATCGTCCTTTCCTTCGTTTCTGCCTCGTTTTCCTCCTTCCCCCGTAGCGACCGCGTTTCGGACTTTCGATGTGACTGTTTCCCTCGTAGGACAATCCGACAACTCGAGCCATTCTAGGCCCTGCCGTGGACGCAGCACGCCCTTTTCTCCGGGCTTCGCCATCGCCTTTCTTCTCTTTGTTGTCCTGTCCTCGTCTACTTCCCCCAGTCATCTCGTCTCGTTTCATTTCCACATCTTGTTATGCTTTGTTTGCCCACAAGACGGTTTTCAACATATGCAATGAGAAGAGGATTGACCAGTGGCAAATAACAAACGACAACGGAAGGCACGACTTGGCTCTTTCCTAGCATTTGACCAATACAAAGACTGTTCCTGCCGAAAGAAGAAGGAAGGAAACGTTATCACTTAATCGCATCATCACCGCCTCTTCCTCCCCTCCGCTTCATCTCTTATCCGTCACTCCATCTCGACATATCGCCACAATCATCTCCGTAGCATCTCTTGACGTCTCTTTTCGCCACCTTAGGACTTGCCTCCCCCTTGTTTCGGTCATCTCTGCCCGCTAACGGCCGTTTGTACCTCGACGGCGCCGGATAGCCATCCCACAACGGAAACACCCGCGGCCGAACCCCTTATCGATCCCCTTCGCTCCCGACCTCGACATCGGCCCACGCGACAGGCCACCTACCGCCGCGATGTCGACCGTCATGGAGCCAAAGAAGTTCGCTTCTTTTATGAAGGAAGATGGACTCTCGCTCTTTGGCTCGCGCCCACAGTCACCCGCTCTCAGCGGTCGCTTCGGCCTGCGTCGGAGCTCATACTCCAGTCGATCATCCATGTCCTCAGATAGGCTGGATACGCCTACCATGTCCTGCGTGTGAGTGCCTGGGCGATCTCTCGTCTCTTATTGTTACCGGTCTTCTTGCCTGGCCGCCGTTTCTAACTCCCGTAAAGGACCAGGGCCACCTCCAAAGAAGACTGCGCGACCCAGCGCTTTATCGTGTGGGCCGCTGTCCGCCGCAATGCTTGCGACCGTATGACGGAAGGCGAGCGCCTCGAGTGCCCGCTGCTGCGCTGCACACAACGCTTCCAGGACCATGAGTCTATGTTGCGCCATCTCATCACCTGCGACCGTCTTGAATACTGCGAATACTGGTGCTACGAACACATGCGCATCGAGCGTTTCGACGATAGCCGATGTAAGAAGTGCCTCGGCCACCCGTCCAAACGCCGCAAGATGCTGTCCATGGCCAAGAGCTTTTTCACGTCGCTCGGCCACAACAAGGGCAAGGCTGTTGTGGACCAGAGCGGCGTTGACGCGGGACTCTCGCCCGCGCCCTCTTTTGCGTCGGCCAACATGCCGTGCTCGTCCGTGTCGCCCGTCTCGCCGGACAGCCTCGACTTTAGCAGTGGCTACCTTAGTCGGAGCGGCAGCAATGGTAGCAGCAGCAGTAGTGCCCGCTTTAGCGGCACCAGCCGGAGTAACAGCAACCGGTCCAACGACAGCCGCAGCAACAGCTACGGCCGGCCTGGCGGTGCGGATGCGTCCACCTGCTCCTCTTCATCGGCGTCGCCCTTCTCCGGGACGGGCTTCCAGCCACCACCTCGATACGAGGACATCAACACCCGGATGCATGCCGGAGTGCACGCCGAGCTGCCATCGACAGAGATTGTCGAGATTGACTCGCGGGAACTCACCGAGATGCCCAAGCAGTCACCCTTCCCGACGGCTGCACACACTCGAACTTCGGCAGTGAACATGACGACGCCGCCGGACTTTGTTCCGGATATCACGTTGTCCACACCGGCGCTTCAGGCCATTCCTTCGGTTGCACTGACCGTGTCACCGACGCCCCCACCAGCCTGTCCTACCCCTCCAGTGTCAATGAACGCCGTCTCTCCGATCGCGGACCAGGCCTCCATCGACCCGATGAACCTGTTTTTCCCCTCGGAGTTGGACTCGACCACCATTTCGCAGACCAACTTCATGGACTGGGAGCCTGTTGGCTCCTCTTCAAATGGCATGACAATGCCTGGTGCGCTTGACGGTGTTGACGTCCAGTCTTTCATGGATTTCCAGAGCAGCGATACCACGCTGTACACCTCGTCAAGCGAGGCCATCCTAGAACGTCCTTCTCTTCAGCTGGACATGCAGGCGGGTCTGCAGATGGCACCCCCGCCGCTGCCGCCTACGCGGCCGCAACGTCCCACGAGCACGACGCCGGCGCCGCGCAGCAAGAACCTGTCTCCCAGCTCATCGGTCCGTTCGACGACGAGCACGACCAGTACCACAAGCACAACAAGCATGGGCAGTCTGATGAGCGACGTGAGCGATGCCAGCTTTATGAGCAACGCCACCTCTATCATCTCGCCTGTATCCGACTGCAGCCATGGCGCTGCCACCAACCCGTGGTCGACGTCGACGTCCACTGGTGACCTGACGACGTCGGCTTCGCCGGCCGACGAATTCTCCAACTTCTTTGAGACCGACTTCTTTGCAAACGCGGAAGCTGGCGTGTCTACTGACCTGTCCAAACCGTTTGAGTCGTGCTACGTTCCCGACATTGCTGGCGACTTCACCGATGTCTTTGACAGCCTTGCCAACGACGCCCTGCTCTTCCCGCTCGACACGGCCATTATGGGTTCTATAGAAGAGCAAAAGCTGCCCATGCCGTTGCCACCACAAGCCCCAGGAACAGGGACTTCTGCCATACCTGTCAAAGACGACTTTGTTGACAACCGTACAAATACTGCTACCCACAATGACGCTGACCCCCTCTTCCTCGACGCTCAAGACATGGCTGCCTCTGCACAGGACTTGCTGTTGACGCACGTAATGACGTCTCTGGCCAAGCTTCGCGATATCGACTGCTCCAAGAACACGCTTGCTCTCCTCTTCCAGAACGCCTCGCCTCGCCTCATCATGGACACTGGTATCCAGGCCTTGCAGACCGCCATAGCGACGGGAAGCGAGACAATGACACCGTTCAATACCCTGTGCTTCCTCCACTTGATCTATGCCTTTTCGCTTGTGACGTATGAGTCGGAGGCGGCGTTGCGGTCCAGTGCCCTCTTCAACCAGTCCCTCGAGTACTCCCGTCATTTCAGTACCGTGGATCGTGAAAACTACCTGGAAATTGTCTCCTTGATCTGGCAGCCCGTCGAGATGACTGCTGCTGTCCTGTCTGAACGCATTCGCCGTTTCCGCAAACACGCTGCCAACAGTGCCGTTTCGTCGCTCTCTCTGGACGGTGCAGTTGCCAATGCCGCCCGCGCCTTCTTGGATGACCTGGAAATCTCGACCGTGTTTGTGCCTCTTTCGACTGCGTCTGATTTGATCAAGGCCTCGCCCATCTACTCGCTCCACTTTGGTCCCTACAGAAACAACAACATCCGCAACTCGCCCGCTCTGTCGTCGCACGCCCGCACTGTCATTGATTCACTCCGTCGCAACTTCCCCAACGTCACCGGCTTGAACACTCGCCTCGATGCAATTGCACGCCTGCTGGACGATGGTCACGCTTCCAAGAACGACGGCCATTCCAGCAATGGTCTTGTTGACAGTGTCCGGTGGTTCGAAATCAAGCTCCTGCATGCCGGCAAGGCCTCTCTGGGCACGTCTGTTCTGTTCTTTGACCAATTTGTGCGCCAGACGCGGTCGCTCTGTGATCCCATGTACGCGGCCCACGACACACCGCTGCGGCCCATGTACCACGTTGCCAGTATCGCCCTTCTCCGCAAGATCTTTGACACGTCCAAGAACGTCCATCTGTCTCAGGGCATGAAGGTCGTGTCATCCGTGCTGGACGATTCGCTTCTGTCGGACAACCTGCTCTCGAGCGTGGTGACCGATACGACGACGGGCAAGGAACTTGCGGCCCACGTGCTGCCTCCTACCGACGAGACTATAGACCTATCTCAGGTAGACCTGCTGTCCATGGACGAGACCCTGATGCCTGCTGTGGTGGACGACGAGTCGGCTGCTGCTGCTGCGTCTGATGCTACTACTGCTACTGATGGTGACGCGCCGGCCGAAGACGGCGACGCCGCAACCAAGGCGGCAAAGGTGGAGGTCGAGGCGGACGACTGCTGCGAGTTGTGTGGTTACCGGCCGAAGGGCGACCCCAAGTGGTTCCGCGGGTCGATGGCCAAACACCGGCTCACCAAGCACTCGGCCGAGGTGATTTACAAGTGCCCGTTCCCCAACTGCACGAGCCAGTACCGCAACCGCCCAGACAACCTGCGGCAGCATCAGCTGGAGAAGAACCACTTTGTTGAGGGCGATGAGGTGGTGGCCAAGAAGCCGCGCAAGCACAACCGTCCGGCGGCGTCGGCACAGGCCGGCAAAAACGGCGATGCGTCGACACGCCCGGCCAAGAAGAGAAAGACATCAAACTGATCGGCCTCTCTTTGAGTATCGGAGGCACAAGGCAGAATTGTCTTGACACACACTCTTCTCCCTCTCTCCCTCTCTCACGCTCCTTTTTACACTATTTCTTTTCCTATATTCTCGTTCTAAACGACCCTGATGTGATACCACTTTGTTTTTCATATACTATTATTTCCTAATTTCTCTTAATACTGTTACGGTTTGGCGTTTGGGGTTCTGGGTTCGAGTGGTCAAATAAGATCTCTAGAGACCTTTTTATGGTTGGGCATATATTTTATATGCAACAGTAAAGCACAGCGAGGTTTGCTGGTTTTGGATCTACGGGGAACAATCCTCGAGGAGCTTAAATAAAGAAAGAGCCCAAAAGAAATTCCAATATTCGGTGGGTGCATGCACTCGCCGAAACCATTCCAACAAGACTACTGTCGCATACTTGCAAACTTTGTAAAACTAACAAAAAGAGAGGAGGCACACGACTTGTTTTATATTGGGGCGAGCCAAGAATTCTCCGCTTTAGTGTTCGTTTTCAGGCCATGTGTGGCCAATGTGTAGCCACTTGCCCCGCTAACGCTCACTGACAGCAGACCGTTTTAGCGAGTGCCAACATCTTCTCCAAAAGAGACCAGGAACAGGATCTTAACGAGAACACACAACAACAACATAAACCCTGCATCAATCCCGAAACACTCACACAACTGGCATATTGACGGCATTTTGCACGACGTTACTTAACTACCCTCACACACAATGGCTTCCTCAGCAACGGCCAGCGACGGCCTGCCGCGCATCACCGTCCTCGGCTCCCTCAACATGGACCTTGTCTCGTACGTCTCGCACCACCCCGAGCCCGGCGAGACCATGACCTCCAACGGCTTTGCCGTATCTCCGGGCGGCAAGGGCGCCAACCAGGCCATTGCGTGCGCCAAGTTGTCGCGCACGCGGGCACCGGCGGCCGCCGACGGCCAGGCGCCCTTGTCGACCACGGCGGCCACGGCCCACGTGAGCATGGTGGGCGCCGTGGGCGACGACGCGCATGGCACGGCGCTGCGGTCGAACCTGGCGGCGCACGGCGTGGACGTGTCGGGCGTGCAGGTGGTCCAGGCGGGCGGCGTGCCGTCGGGCGTGGCGGTGATTGTGGTGGACGAGCCGACGGGGCAGAACCGCATCATCTTTTCGCCGGGGGCCAACTACAAGATTGACGACAAGGCGGGGACGCAGTCGCTGGTGCCGGCGGGCACGCAGCTGCTGATTCTGCAGCTGGAGATCCCGCTGGAGCAGGTCCTGCGGGCGCTGCGCGAGGCGCGGGAGGCGGGCATCCCGGTGCTGCTGAACCCGGCACCGGCACCGGCGACTGAGGCGGCGCGGTCGCAGCTGGAGGCAGCGTTTGCGGTGACGGTGGGGCACCTGGGCAAGGGCCAGGGCCTGGCGCACCTCGTCCTGAACGAGACGGAGACGGCAGCGCTGGTGCCGGCGCTGACGGTGGCCGATCTGGACACGGAGGCCGGTCTGGCGCGGGCGGCGGCATACTTTTTGGCACTAGGCGTGGAGAATGTGGTGATGACGCTGGGTGGCCGTGGCGTATACTATGCATCGGCGGCGTCGGCCAACGGCGCAGGCCAGCTGCTGCCACCAGAGAAGGTGGCACACGTAGTGGACACGACGGGTGCGGGCGACACGTTTGCTGGTCAGTATGCCCTGGAGGCTGTGTACGCGACGGCGGCTGGCAAGGCGTTTGACTGCGCGGCAGCGGTGCGCAAGTCCAACCGGGCAGCCGCCAAGACGGTGCAGCGCAAGGGCGCACAGGACTCGATCCCGTGGCGGGACGAGGTTGAGTAGAGCAGGCACAGCAGGGGATACAAGACTTGTATTTGCAATATGAATTCGAGATACATTTTAAACCGAAATCATACCCCCCACACCAAAAAAGGCAGCCGTCTTCAGAGCAAACCCTGCCCGGAAAGAGAATAACAAAAACGTTGACAAAAGAGCTTCACTGGAGGAGACGGTCTTCCACTCTTCCATCTGCCCACTCGCCAAACAACAGCACACGACCGCAATCCCGCTCATAAACCCGCTCACAAACCCATGCTCACGAAACTCCGACCAAATCACTTTTGTTGTATTCATCACAATTGGCAGCCTCCCAGCGAGAAGCTAAGGGTTGACGTACCCGGGGAGAATCCGGGTGTACCCAGTGGAATACTTGACGGGCAGCTTGTCAATGTCCACGTCGTACAGAACACGCGTGTTGATGGGGCTCATGTTGACAATGCGTTTGCGCCACTTAGCGGTCGACTCGCTCTGCGCATCGGGCGGCAGCTTGGCAATCTCTTCGTCCGACAGGTTGGTGGGCAAGTTGGACAAGGAGACGCCGCACGTTTTGCAGAAGCTCTTCTTGCAAACGAACTTGCCGAATGCGTAAAACTTGAGGTTGTTGTCCGGGTCGTGGACCGCGACCTGGTCGTTCGAGGGGTAGAACCAGACGTAGCCGTTGCGCTGGCAGATGCTGCAGTCGCAGTCAATGATGCGGTCGCCCTCCTTCTCGCGGTCGAGCGTCTCGTCCAGCGGCTGCGAGCGCAAGGCCACACGCACGGCGCCGCAGTGGCAGCTGCCGTGGTAGATGCGCGGCGTGGCGGACCCATCGCCCTGGGGCGCGCCCGTGGGCTCGGTGCCGGTAAACGGGAAAGGCTCAAACTGGGGATCCAGCGCGGCGCCGTCAAAGGTGGTCTTCTCGAGGGCCCAGACGTCGACCGGGCCCTGGAAGCAGCGCACGTTCAAGCCCTTGCCCTTGGTGCTGTCGCTGGGCACAACCATGACGGGCGAGCCGCAGTCGCCGCAGAACTTGTGATTGAACGCCTTCTTGCCAAAGGTGTACGACTCGAGGTCGTCGATGCTGCCCTTGACAATGTTGATGTCGCTGTCCTTGGGCGGGAAGGCAAAGATATAGCCCTTGCGATGGCAGATGCTGCAGTTGCAGACGGACCCTTTGGAAAGAGGCTCCGGCAGCGTCACCTCGTAGACAAATTTGCCGCAGTGGCAGTTGGCGCGGTACGTCGTCTCGGTCATTTTGGAACGTGTTCTTTGAGACGAAAGGGATATCGTGCAGCCAGAAAATAACAAAGAAAGCCACGAACAACGAAACAAAACTTAGAGACAAATGTCGTACAGAAGCGTGAGACGACGATAACGTTGGCCGTCAATGCAAGTGCCAGCCCCGAGGTTGGAGATGGAGAGTCGGGGAGGAAGGGGGGATGGAGACAGGGTGACTGCGAAACCCGAAATGAGGGGAACGGTACGGAGAATTGATGCCGAGTCAGTCTAGCTTGATTTCGAACTCGAGGTATGATTGTGTTGGTTGTCTTTAGTCGCTGGTGGCAGTTGACGAGGAGATGGATGCAATATATATCCAGCCGAGCAAGGCAGCCAAACGACGATCGTGTCTCGTTCGGAGGGCGCAACTTGACAAGCTCCGATTGCCCAGTGGATTTAAAGCCAGTCGTTCTTGTCCCATTTCTCCTCGCGTCGTTTCCCACGCCGATAGCGAGCACAAAATGATAAGATCGGCTGGACTGGAGGCCCGCTTAGCAGCTGTTGGGCTTGCTAGGGGCAGGCAACGGGCGGCAACGAATGCGAATTGGGAGCCAGCAAATCGTTGAATTGCCGCCAAGGCGAGATGTCGGTACGATGAAAATGCCCGGTGGCTTTGCTTGACGTTGTTGGGGGTTCACGGGATGACTTTATCTCAAGCGGTGAGGCTGTGATTTTGCTGTGACATGTGTTCTTTTGTCATGCAGGAAGAAAGGAGGGCAAGCAAACGGCCAAGCCCCCCCGCTGCAACTGCCTCTTTTGTCTTTCCCTGTCTCCGCGGAGTACGACGCATTGTGGCCTAGATCGTAGCTTCTTGTTTCGGCTGCGGCTGAGACCTTGGTTCCCCGGCAGCAACGCAGTCGTACCTTCCATCATTTGGAAACACGCTGACACAGCCGCGATGCCTGTTGCTGCTTTCCAGTTCCGATTCACGGCAGCACCCCTCCTTTCCCGTACTATCGGTAATTTGTGTTCGCCTCTTGCCTAGCGGTTCACACCTTCCCCGCCTTTTGTCATTCAACGCGCCCTTTCCAAGACACGCGAATAACACGTAATCAGGTGACTCAGTGTGTTCTTCAAGTGCTTTTTCGGTGCAGCTGCGCACGGTGGCTGTTCGCTCACGCTGGCTGGCTGTGAATTTTCTTCCCAGCCACTTCACGGCTCCAACTTCAACATGCAACGGGAATTTTCGCCTTGCCATTTCTCTGTTAGCGAACCTCCCCGACAGCTCTCGCCTGGTCTCAATTTCTCCATTTTTGGGGATGCCGGCCAGATTCTCCCTTTATTCATACCTTTTGCAAGGTTGTCCACATTATGTTACTTTCAGCTGTCTTTTCGTCTTGTTCTCGTTTGGCTTCCTCTTCCTCAACTATCCTTCCGAGTCAACAACTCGATACCCCAACGCCTTGACCGGCTAGATTACTATAGCTCGACTCTTCGAGACTTCAACAGAAAGGTATTGTGCTGGGTGCTGGAGTTTGTTGAGGAGACAGAGAAGAGCCTAGTAAAGCGGCACGCGATTGATGAAGCTCTGGTCTTGTCAAGGCGAACATGATCAAAAGTTGTTGGGCTGCTCCTCAGTTCGCTTCGAACTGGACATCTCAACAACAAACGGAACAACCTGGTGGCATGTATTACGTGCCTAAAAACAAACCAATCAACGACTGTAGAATAGACAGCCGTATCGTCACTCTTCCTTCTTGCTCTTTTAATGGTTTCTTTCTGCAGTGTTCTCCTTGCAAGACGGTCCATTGTTCTTCAAACTTTTCTTTACTTTTGCTCACTTTGAATCCTCTTTTGTCTTCTCCTTTCCGTCAGTTGTCGGCCGTTCTTGCCTCGCCCTTGTTGCTGCTTCAACACCGGTTTATTTGCGTGTGGGGGTTACCCCGTCGTCCCTGGCTGGGGAGGGACCCAGCGATAGCAGCGGATGGCGAGGCCTAGAGACGTCAAGAGAATAAGTGCAGAGACAAGCCCTACCACGACGCAGCAGATTCGAGAAGCAAAACTAACAGTTGGTGTATTTGCTCACCTGGGTGCTTTTCTTCCGTCTTGCTGCCAGGTGTATTTTTGTCTGTTGTCTGTTGATCCCCAGCCTCTGTCTTCTTAAGAGCTAACTGGAAGAGGTCCGTCGGGCACCGTTCCGTGCGCCGCATTCTCCCACGGGCCTCTTTTTGGCCTTGTGAGGATATCATGTGCCCTGGATCTGACATTTGTCAAATTCGGCTTTTCTTCTACTCCCCAGTCCTCTTTTCCTATTTAAATTTGGCAGTGTGCATCCCACGCCCAGAAAACGCCGCTTGTGTTTGCCCACTTTGGCCCCAGGACCCCCAAGCAAATCACAGGCAATGCCATTATCTAACTTGAATGCAACGAGAAGAGGGGGCAAGGTGGCAGGCAAGACAGGGCAAAACTAGAAATGAGAGCTGCCCCTGGATTGCGCACAGCGATTGTCAAAGGAGTTTGCAAAGCTCACACGCAATGGAAGCTGTAGGGAGAAACTGCACGGCAGACAATCTGGCCAAGCCTACAAGAAAGTGAAACAACCGAGGCAACAGACAGCAAGCTGGGATATACAAAACAGATGGGTTGAGCATCGGGCAAAAGTGAACCTAACATCCATCCGTTACTTTTGCGTCTGCTCTGACTCTTGCATCCTGCAGGGCAGAACAGGGAACAGCACAGAAGAACAACGACAAAGTCCTGCAGGATGCGTCAACCTCTGTTGCACCTGCACCTGCACCTGCACCCCACAGCTGGCTGCATTTTATTGTCAACGTCGTGGAGGTACGAGAGGGAGGGAGTGTGGCTTTAGAGGGCGGGCAGACCGTTTTTACTGTCTTTGGACAAGGCCGCCTCCGTTTTGTCACAGCCGCGTTTGCCTCGTCGAATCCTACTCTTTATGTGTTTCAAGCTATCCCCTGTTGACTTTAGATACGTCGACCGCCGTTGCCGTGAAGCATCGGACGAAGGGGCGAGGCTCAGTTGGGAAGGCGAGATTCCTCACGGCAAGGCTGCAGGATTCTTTTCTTGTTTAATAAGCAAGAATATGACATGCCCCCTCGGACGAAATACGGCAACCCATGAGCTCCGCCGTTTCTCGTCGCTCGTTATAAAACTTGACGGCTTAACGCACAGCGAACCGAGTTGCCAATTTGAGAAAACGGTGCCCCGGCAGGCCTGTAAGTAGAAGCTAGTTTGCCCCGGGCGGCTGATGTGGCTTGGCAGCCGTTTGTTGTTTGGGTGTTCTTTGTCTCTTCTTGCGGTGTTCCTCGAGGAAGGCCAGTGGAAGCGAGACCAAAATCTCACGGTCGGTGACGTATTGATGTCTGGATACGACTTAGCGGGTGTATGAACGCTGGAGCCAGGCTGCCAGGGAGCTTCAGGCGCTTCAGAAGCTTCAGCAGGGCCCACAGCGCATCGGAGGATGGTGGCGGGCAGCTGGTGCGAAGTTGGAAGGCGCCCCGAAAGGCAGGCACAACCCCACCTCTAGTTTGCAGGGGTCTCCACCACGTTTTCACTTCTTTTGGGTCTGCGCCTTCCGTGGGAATCTGTATTACAATATCAGATTACTCGGAAAATCAACGTCTACGATGCAGATCGTGGAAGAAATAAAGTAGTCACCACAACGAGGTAAGCCCCGTGGACGAATGAGGAGAGAGAGGCTGCAGAGTCACGACCTTCATTTTTACACGTAAGTGCATTCGAGGAACCGTGCCCCCTTGTTCCCGGCTTCTTTTTTCGCTCGTTCGAGTTTGCATCTCTCTCGCCCGAGAGCGGCTTATTCAAAAGAACAAGCCGTGAGAAATCAAAATGTGAGTATCGTATATCGAGAGAGGGTGGCGGACAATATCTCGTAGCATGGGAAGGGCATGGGAAGAGCTGGATGAGAGTGAATAGGAATGCTTTGGTAAGGCGATGGAAGACTGGAAAGAAAATGCGTCCTGTGAACTTCCCTTTTCGGCTATAGTGATCACTCGGGCCAACTTGCTAAACCCCATCGTACCTGCCCTGATAAATGCTTCTATCCTTCGCTTCGGTTCTTTCCTTTCTCGGTCGTCGAAGGACACAACCAGCCGCTGGCTGCACTTTACGACCTTTGGCTGCCCCGTCGTTCTTGCCGTCGATGGCATGCTTACGGATCAGAAGACGCATCTGAGAGACTGTCAACTGTAAGACAAGATGTGGTGCGTTGTACACTTTTCACGAGCTTCCCCCAAGGAACGCATAGCTCATGCAATGTACCGAGTCGAGAAGCCGTGCAAACAAGACAAGTGCCAAGCAAAGGAGTGCAAAGACCAGCCGGCCACCGGAGCCATTGAAAGCTCCGTCAACGTCCAGATTGGCATCCCCCAAGTCGCTCCTTCCCTGTCTGAGACCACCGAACGACCCGGGGAACATGCAGCCAGAGCTTGGAGCTTGGAGCTTGTAGGAGCTAGTGCATGACTCTCCTGTTATGCTTTGTCACCGGGGGTGTGAAATGTGGGAAAGAACGAACGGGAAAGGCGAAAGACGGCAGACTGGCAGCACCCAGGGGAACAAAGAAAGAACGATGCACGCAATAGATAAAACTGGCAACGGAGATCGATTGAAAAACGGACAAAGATCTGCCGCCAAGTATTGTCCCCATTTGTTCCTTTAACTATCTCGATTGTTACCTCTCTCCACCTACAACCACCCTCCCCCCCAAGTCTCTCTTCCCAAATTTTGTGGATGCAAGTGAAGTGACCTGCATACTAGCGGCACATTACGAGAAAAGCCACCTTAGACAGCTTGCCCTGAAGCCCGGAGTAGCTTCCGTTTCTTTTTGTTAGTTGTGCTGGTGTACTTGCAGACAAGGATGTCAATACACGCCAGCTGGGGCTTGAGTGCCTCACGGGTCCTTAGTATATATCATTTTGGAGGAGCTTACCCCAGCAACTCTGCATCTCCGCCACCCAATGTACAGGTATTAGTGAAGTTGCACACCATTTATTCAGCATTGGCGTAGCTTCCCAACCTTCAGCCACTTGTGCTATACAAAAGAGGACACAACGCCTAAGATTCACAGACTATAGGCGCACGGCGTCTGCCTCCGTTATCCGTCCGTTTCTTTCGGTCTTTGATCCGTTTTGACATGGAAGCATGTACCCCGGCCGGCCGCTTACCACTACAACAAATAGCCTACCTTAGCTACGTACATATTGGTTTTTAATCCTGCACTTGTATTTAGTCTCCTCTTGCTTGTATTTTGTATCTTTTCATGTGCTGTCCTTCTGGAAACAAGCAAATATCTTTTATATGTTCCTTGCTTCCAACCTGACACTCATCCTCGTCTCACTGAATTCTATATAAAGACAAACGCCCAGGGCACTTCCTTAGTCCAGTTGGATTCTGCTGCATCTTAGGTGCTCATTTGTCTAAGCAACTCACACCTTTTTTGACCTGTTGTGCCCTCTCCTTCATCACACGGACCTCCGAAAGACATACGATGTCTCCCTCGGCAGAGCTTCTAGAGCCGCACGGCGGTGCTACATGCACCACCCAAAAAATGGCTTCGGCAAAGACGATGGTGACATCGACCACTGCCGATTCCAGGCCGACCGGCGCCAGCAACAACATTATCGACATCCGCCAGGCTTCCGTCGAGATGAATCTCCGCGACGAGATCGTCTCCCAGTTCTGCACCAAGAAGGGCCCACGTACACTGCCGACCCTGCTTCTCTATGATGAAGCCGGCCTTCAGCTGTTTGAAGATGTACGTTGTCCTTTCAAGTCCTCAGTCCTCGTTGAGTTCCTTTTTTCTCCAAGTTCTCTTGAATCAAGACCTCCTGTTTGCTCCTCCGTATTTGGGGAGCATTTTGTCGGAATACCTTTCAAGGCCCTGCAGCCAGGGCTTGGCTGTCGTCTTCCCGTACCCCAGAAAATGGCAGGCACCAGTGCAGCTGTGCCAATGAGCTTGCCCTGCCATCCTGTTCCGTGCAGTGTGGCGGCTGAGCTTGCTCTCTTCCCCCGTCACACCCTCCTTTCCGGCCACTTGTGATTTTCCCTCTGCCTTGCTCGAGTAGCCAATACGGCATACCGGTTGCCAAGCATGCGGTGTCGCTGTTGTTCTTGCTTGCTCCTGCGTCTGCTTGTTTATGATAATTTTTCTTTTTTATTCCGGTCCCCCGTCTGACACTGCTTAGATCACGTACCTCGAGGAGTATTACCTGACCAACAACGAAATCGACGTGCTCACGGCCGCGGCTGCTGAGATTGCAGAGCGCATTCCTCAGGACTCTATGGTCATTGAGCTTGGCAGCGGGTGAGTTCTCTCTTCTCTCTTCTCCCTTTCTCCGTTCCCGTCCTTGCTTGACGCTTTGCTGATCCAGCCCCCTTTCTCTTGTAGCAACCTTCGTAAGATCAACTTGCTCCTCCAAGCTCTCGAGAAATCTGGCAAGCGCGTCGAGTACTACGCCCTCGACCTCTCTCTCCAGGAGCTCCAGCGCACACTCTCCCAGCTGCCGCGCTATGAAAATGTCCGCTGCTTCGGCCTGCTCGGCACCTACGACGACGGCAGGGAGTGGCTCAAAACGCCCGCCATCCTGCATCGTCAGAAATGCATCGTGACTCTGGGCTCGAGCATTGGTAACTTCCACCGCGACGACGCCGCTGATTTCTTGCGTGGCTTCTCTGACGTCCTGCATCCCGGCGACTCGATCCTGGTCGGCCTTGACAGCTGCGTCGACGCAGACAAGGTGTAGTAAGTTACATCAGATTTTTTTCTTCTTTGGTATGGGAATTTCTCTATTTATTTACTGACAACTCTGCAGCCATGCTTACAACGGTAATAACGTCTCTCGCGGCTTCCGTACATTATTCCTTCCATATATGGAAATGCTGACATTTTGACTGAACCAGACAAGGAAGGACTCACACACAGGTATGCTCTTTCCATTTATGTCGTCACCCGCTTTCCCTCCTTTAGTTCTTTTTTGTTCCCCTTTTTTCTCGTCCTTTTTGTTGTCAACTTATCACTAACCTCACGATCAGATTCGTTCTCAACGGTCTCATCAACGCCAACCGCATCCTAGGCAAGGACGTGTTCCAGCTGGACGATTGGCGCGTCATCGGCGAATATGTGCACGACATTGACGGCGGCCGGCACCAGGCCTTTTACGCCCCTGTTCGCGACGTTGAGGTTCTCGGCGAGCGCATCCAACCGCATGAGCGCGTTCAAGTTGAACAGAGCGTCAAGTACTCGCCAGCCGAGGCCAACTACCTCTGGCGCTCCGCCGGCCTGACCGAGACTTACAAGTGGCAGAATGACAGCAAGGAGCACGGTACGTACCGGCTTACAAAACGATGAAGCTATTTTTCATTCTGTTTTTGCCATGGTTTGGTTTTTGTGTTCCTTGACGTCCCTGTCTGTGTTTTCTGTTTTGTCTCGATCTCTTCATCATATGTGTCGTCTCTCCCGCCTGCTTTACGAGATCGCAAAATCCGTGCCGCAATCTCACTCGGCTGCAAAAGATCCCACTTACACCGTTTGCTCTCTTCCGTCGTCACTGCCTCTCCTATGCACAAACCTCCCACACCGTTTCTGCAGCACCCCACGCTATCGTTTTCGCCATCCCTCGTTCAGCAGCCGCCCCCTCTTCCCCGGCTGGCCGTGTGACTTGGGATTCCAGTGGATCCCATGCAGAATAATTAAAACGAAGCGACACTTTACATCACTTTGACACACTTTGCCCTGCGTACACAAGTTCCTGCTCCTCATGATGTAACCCTCTCCTTCACCATTACTTTTTGCCTCATGATATTTAGGGATTCTCTCTTGTCATATTGCGGGGGTTGTACCGCACCATCTTGTTTTCTTCCCATTTAGTAGCAGCCTCACTTAATGTGTGGTGGCTTTTTTGTGATCTTTCTTATGAAGTGGAGTATTGTGGTCCTTCCACCCAACTTTTTGCACCAGTTCTCTTTTTCTTGGCCAACGTTGTCCGCCTTACTTTTGTCATGACTCCCGGGAATATTCGAATTACCTGATGGCGGCCATCGCTACAATGCTGGCCGATGCTAGCCTTGTCAGCTGGGATTAGTTGCCTGGCATTTTGGCTCGACCAAGCCCGACATCCAGAGCAGCAATGGCAAGAGCCGGCCAGCCTTCTATATTTCCTGGCTTCGAGCTTCTTTCAAGTGTTAATACTTGCTCGTTATAATACGGTCATCATTTGTCTTGCGCAACTTGGCAATACAGCTTATCTCCATGCCACTGGTCAATACTGATGTTGATTTCTTTTTCGTCACCTCCAGGACTCCATCTCCTCACAAAGCCAAAGATGCCTTTCAGTCTACTTCCCTCCGTCTACGCAAAGTCGATCCTCCCGTCGGTAAAAGACTGGGAGGCTGTTTGGGAGGCATGGGACACTGTGACTCTCAAGATGCTTCCCAACGACGAGCTCCTAGATAAGCCGATCAAGCTGAGAAATGCTTGTATCTTTTATCTGGGTCACATTCCGACCTTCCTCGATATCCAGCTGTGCAAGACGACGGGCGAAGCCGCGACCGAACCGGCTTACTACGCTAGCATCTTTGAGCGCGGCATCGACCCGGATGTCGACAACCCGGAGCTCTGCCACGACCATTCAGAAATCCCTGACGAGTGGCCTGCGCTCGATGAGATCTTAAGCTACCAGAAGCGGGTCCGTGAACGGATCCGGGCATTTTATGCAGCCAACGTCGGCAGTACTCCCCAGACGGACAGCCACGCGCCCGTGACCCGGCCTGTGGCCCAGGCCATCTGGGTCGGGTTTGAGCACGAGCTCATGCACCTTGAGACACTACTCTACATGATGCTGCAGAGCGACAAGACCCTCCCTCCACCAAACGTGCCGAAGCCGGACTTTGCGAAGCTAGCCGCCAAGGCGCGGGCATCCCGTGTCGAGAACCAGTGGTTCAGTATTCCTGCTCAAGACCTGGTGATCGGCATTGACGATCCCGACAATGGGACCGATCTGACACGCAACTTTGGATGGTATGTATAGCGATGAAAGAATGCTTCAATACGCGGCACAACATATTAATGCGGCTGCAGGGACAACGAGAAGCCAGCCCGTGCGGTGCACGTTCATGCCTTCCAGGCTCAGGGGCGGCCTATCACCAACGAAGAGGTAAGGGTGAAATCCCAAGAAAACGGGCGGTATGCATCGACCAGCTCTAACAGAAACTCTAGTACGCGATGTACATGTACAACAACTCCGTCGACAAGATTCCTGTCTCGTGGTCCGACGTTACCGAGCACACGGATGGTCATGCCAATGGACTATCGAATGGGGTTTCATACGGGCATGCAAATGGCCACATGACTAATGGGCACACCAATGGTGACTCCAAGACGCTTCCCTCGTCGTTCCTGAAGGGTAAAATGGTGCGCACAGTGTACGGCCTCGTCCCTCTTGAGTACGCACTGGACTGGCCCGTGTTTGCCTCATACGACGAGCTCAAGGGTTGCGCATCGTGGATGGGCGGGCGCATCCCGACATTCGAAGAAACACGCAGCATCTACCAGCACGTGGACCTTTCACGGCAGAAGCAGAGCGCCGACAAGAAGCTCGGCAAGACGCTTCCAGCAGTCAACGGCCATTTGTCCAATGACGGCGTCGAAGAGACGCCCCCGGCGGCCGCGGACGTAGCCGGCAGTTCGGCCGGGCAGGGCGACAACTTGTTTGTTGACCTGGACGGTGCCAATGTAGGCTTTCAGCATTGGCACCCCGTGGCCGTGACGGCGCACGGCAACCGGCTGGCGGGTCAGGCCGAGATGGGCGGCGTGTGGGAGTGGACGAGTTCGCCGCTGCGGCGTCACGAGGGCTTCGAGCCGATGAAGCTGTACCCCGGGTACACGGCGGACTTTTTCGACGAGAAGCACAACATTGTCCTGGGCGGATCCTGGGCTACGCACCCGCGCATCTCGGGCCGCAAGTCTTTGTAAGTCGCTCTTCGCACTATCTCTTACTCTACTCTTCTGCCGAGCCACTGCTAACAGAACCGCAGTGTCAACTGGTACCAGCGCAACTATCAGTACGCCTGGGTCGGTGCCCGGCTTGTGCGCGACATCTAGGGAGACTAGATCGGCGGGCGAAAGGCAAGAAGGCAGACTATTTCAGTTTGGATTTTTGTTTACCGGAAAGGAACGCAAATTCACAAGTAGTGTATACGGACACAGGCTGATTTTGTAACTTCCTTCCATGCCGTTCCTTGTATGGATGATACTGTATCGTTCTATTTTGTTTTTGACTTCATCCAAGTCCGAGTTTGGCAAACTCCTCTCTTTGCTAGCAGAATGAAACCTGTACTGTGCAGTTGCTGCTTTTCTATTCAAACATATTATGTCCCCTTGTGAGCAATGAGACTGCCTCCCCAATGGTTGTCTTCCGCCGACGATGTACCGATCAGTCCGGCCATTATTCAACCAACGCCGAGGCCGGCAATCCCGGTTGTCGGCCTCAACAGGCAGCGTGAATTCAATTTACTTGGTGTGCGAGGAATTATTCCCCTTCTTCACTTTAAACCTCAAGAACATATCAAGAGACAGTTTCGTGTGTCAAGGTGCTGTGTCTCTACTTATACAAGTGCAGCTGCAACACAAGTGCTGCCGTTTACCGTCGACGGCCGTTTTGCAGTTTTTGTCTACAAATATAGGATCAATAAAGATGAGAAGGTAAGTGCGCAACGAGCAACGGTTCCTCGATACATTTATACCTGCATCCTGCTGTGGCTCCCTATGATGCACCTTGAACGTCAACAGAGGATGTCGGTCGATAGTAGCTATGGCACGGAGTCTACTGAATGCGCATCTCGTGGTATGAACACACAGCAGATGCGTTGTATTGCTGTGCTCTATTTCGTTCAGTTCCTCTTGCTGTTTCACTCACAGAACCTAATCTAAATCCAAAAGCACTTGAAGCCGTTGCCCGCGACACGAAAAGCACGAAACCAGCATCGCAGTGGTAGGCAACAGTGCATATACTGCAGCGCCCGTGGAACGTGAAGCTATACAGATGCTACGGCATCGGGAATATCTCATTTACACCATACTCCTTGGGCGCTGTCTGGCCCCTTACCGTATGCAGGTGAAAAGGGGATGCATCGCAGGTTGATTCCTATCACGGAGGCATGGCACGATGCCCAGAGGCACGATACCCAGACAAGACTGCCCCTTTTTTCGTATTCACAGTCAATCGCTTCCCTTCGCGTAACGTGCGCGCGTGTAATTTTCAGCTCGACATGCACTCAATTTAACAATGGAGATTACAAGCTTTGCAGGCTTTGCAGGCATCTGCTTTGGGTCTGCCGCCATGCCGTTTTGGCTCTTTGCTCGTCCCAACGTGAAAAAGGTTCATTCGAGACGAGGTCCCCTGTCGTATCTGTGTCGACCACGTCGTCCGTGTGGGTTCTTGTTTGGTCGAGCTCGTTTCTTTTCTCTTTCTTTTTCCTTTTTTTAGCCTACCTTTTTCTATGCCGAACATGCACGGTTCACCGTATCTTTGCGCTGGCAAGGCAGGGCAGCGTGCAGGTCTTGTCACGATCGGCATTTTGGTGCCTGTTGTCGACCATCCACCCCAGCCGCGCCCCATTTCCGACGGCACCTCACGTCTTGGTTCTCGGCGTCGGCACCTGGTTGGTGACAGATGGCAGGTAGCTCATTCTCTTTTGACATTTTCCATCTCTTGATGGCTTGTTCGTGTATATCGTTCGTTTTGTGAAGCTACTTCAACGTTCGTTTGATACCGGTCACGTTTTGGCGTTCAGGACATCGTGTCAATCTTCGACTGTTTACGACGTACGGTTCTAAATGTTGAGTGACTCTGTCGTACAGATATCAAATCCACGTGTCGTCTGTTCAGCATGCAACAGGCGTCTTGCGACGAGTGTCTCCAGGCCTCTTCCAAGTCCGAATATCCGGGGCAGGTGCAGGCTGTTGTGTCGCAGGATGGCAACTTCATGGCCAATCGTTCGTTCCCTACATCATATGAGACGTCCCTCCTGCGCCTTCCTTGCAGGTCGCATTTGCATTTCATCGTCCGGGGAAGGAGCACCCCGGCGATGCAGACGACAACCGTCTGTTTTACAAGTCATTTGGATCAGGAAGTCTATTTATGGTAGAAACGTTGTTTCGTGTGCACTCCCATGTGCGTATGACGCTGGACCACGACACCAAGCACATAAAGCACACACAACATACGAATGTACAACGTATATAAATAGCCTCCACCTACGACGGCCGCGAGCCGGTCCCTGTCCCAGCTTGGCCTGTTACTTTGGAGCAAACCAATTCGCTCCGAGAGGTGCAGCTGATCGATTCGAGTCATAAAAAAATAAAAAGAGAAAAAGGCCTGTCGTTCCCGGCAAGTTATCGCGCATCGTCAGCCCTGGCCAGACATTCCCGGTTTTCTCGTCGTTCGTCGTTGGTTTTCTTTGTCTCCAGGGTCTCTGGGTTTCACAATCCTAATCAGCAACCATTACTCGGGCGCCACCAGTTATTGGTAACAGATCTACGTCTACTGCTGGTGCCCCAGAGAGAAACCCACGTCAGAAAAGAAGATAAACTAAGTAGTAGATACACGTAAGTTGCCGCTGTCGATGGACGATAATTGGGACCGGCAACATTGGCCGGACGCCCGGGAGAATACTCCATTTGAGTTTTGCTGCGATCTGGACCATTATGGCCAGGCCTCTTGTTTGCATTCGCTGACTGTAACTGCAGCTTTTGGCAGCGGCGTGAGAGTGGAGTCGGGATCCCAACAATACCGAACAAAAAGTTGGCAACGCGCAAAGGAAGCGGACAAGAGGGATGACTGTTGGAAGAGTGTGCGAGAGCGACATACGAAGTATGCAGTGCTAAGAGTGCTTAAGTGCCTCGAGTCCGTATGCAATTGTATGTGCACTCAGTCCAGACGATTGGTGTGCAGAGTTGAGAGAACAATGGGACGTTTGATGTGCCTTAATACGCCGTGCGTCATACAAGTGCAACCCTTGGCGATGGTTGTCGATCGACAAATCAGAATCAACACGAGAGCGGAGAGGCAAACGATTAGAAACCCGGCAAGTTGAGCTGGGGAGACATCACTCTCAGTTCAGGTAAGTTCAGGTTCCAGGGAGTCGGTGCAGATTCCAGGTTTCAGGATATCCAGGCTTCAAAGGTAATCCGTTGGCGGTCCGTTCGCCAGTCGGTTTATCGGCCAAGTGGGAACCAGACTCCCAGAACAGTTAAAAACAGGTATAACATGACGATCAGGAAGGAAGGAAGGGAAAATGGAAAAGAGGTATCGACAGGGGTTGGTTTAGAAAAGCAGCTGTAGCGTGCAGCCTAGCAGCCTTTCAAACCTTCAGCCTTTTTCGACAGGTTTGTCCCTGGCATGGCAGGTTTTCTCATCGACAGTCTGCAGCTGACTCACAACCACCGCTCAACAAGGCTGGTCTCGCCTGTATGCGCGAGCGGAACAAGCAAGCTACCCGAGGGTTGAGATCTGCTGTGCGACATACTTTGCCAAATCTGCATGTTATTGCAGTATCTCGGAACGGCAAACGACAAGTCAGAGCGAACAAAACGGCGCAGAGGCAGCCTTCCCGGATATGTGGCCGTTATAGAGGGGGTGAGGTCCTTTGAATATTTGTATATTGGTTCATTGGCAGGCGATGCTACGTCGAGTGCCAAGTTAGCTGTCTGGCTGGTTTTGCATCGTTTTGGTTTCTGTTCTTTTCTATTTCGTTATGTGCGGGGATCACATCAGCAAGTACCGTCGACTTTTCTATATTGCTGTTATGGCTCGCCAAAGCAAGCAGGACGGACCAATATAGAATAATACCAACTGACGCAAGGGGTACACATGCTGCCCAGCTTGGAAAAGGCAAAATGGAAGAAGTCAAGTGCAACGCAGGTACGCGGCAGTTTTACCACTTTTGACGGCAAAACTTGAAGAATGAAGAAGACAAAACGAAAAAGAAAGCGGATACACACTGGCGATCGTTTCCGATCATTCGAGAAGACTTGAAAACCTCTGTGCTTCCGTAGCCTGCTTGTTGTTGCGGCTTCTCGTTTGCTTCTCGTTTCTTTGTTCTCGTGTACGATTTTGTCATCCCATTGCTCTACACTCGGGCCTCGTTGTAAGCTGGCGCCTTAAAAACCTCTTTTTCAACTTTTTGTTGTTCGCATAGTTTGTCCCGTCCTGTAATTACGACATATGCAAGTACTTTAACAAAGGTGAACCCCTGTGCCCACATTTTGGGCTTGTGGCGATGACTGACAGCCACTTTTGTCGTTGCTCTTCCAGCGGGGCTGAAGGCCCACTCGATCGCGAACGAAGACCAGCGAAAGGCGAGCATCGGGGCAAGGTCACTTTCCGATCCCGGTCAAGGATGCCTCGGATGCTTTCAACATGGCACTTGAGGCCCTGATCCCCGTGGCGGCCAGACCAGGATCCAGAAACGCGAGAGGCACACTGAGAACATCATGAGGCCAGCCCCAGTCCTTGCCCGTTCTTTTTTCTTTTGACTTGTTTTGTCTGTGTACGACATAATTTCGTACCATCATTCTCAGGTCCTCTTATCTCTTCTCGCTCTCATGCACGATTGCGTAGATGTAGACGGTCTTATCAAAAATAGTCGGCAAATACCACGATCCCACATGGAGCCCCATCTGTATCTCGACAACAGCGTCTCGATCGCGGCATCCTATCCTGTTAAGCCTGCCTGGCCCTCCTCATTTAACGCCACTGGGTCGCTCGGGTCGATCTAAGGATCTCTCGCTCGTTTCTTGGCAAGATAGCCTGATAGTGTCTGGCCGTCCATCGCCACTTTTTTCCCAACCTGCTTTCTGCGCTTCTTTCGACCTGACGACGGACGCCTCTAGGGTTGGTGCTGGCTCCCTCCGCGATCTGCAGCTAGCCCTCTACCAAGTAGAAGTACGTCGTGCAATTGATTTTGCCACTATAGAACAGCGCGCTGCGTGGTTTTGGTAAAAGTCGACCCATTCTCAGCTCTTCTCGACTTTGACGTGTAGCATCTGCGACACATGGTAGAGTAATACGTAGTCACTCAGTAAGTCAGTATCCGCTTGTACTTTCTCCTCCCGCTTATCGGAAACTACGACGTGCAATACAGACATATCGCGGTGGGGCAGGACGATGTCTCGGCTTGCGCGTCCTGACGTCCAGAACATGTGGTGAGTGTGGGCTTGGTGGATAATAGATATGGAAAAAGATACTGGAAAGCATGACCGGGGGCCGTAGCCCTTTGTTCTCTATTGAGATACTGTCGAGTATTTGTCGAGCTTTATGTCGAGGCTGTCATGATGGTCGATTCTGTCTTCTGCAGACACTGACATAGTCAGTTGTACCACGGCTACGACAACTGTGGCTCTTGAGATGCTGGCTTGCTTTTGATTGTTGCTAGGTCAGTTTATTTCGACATCTGGTGTGGCATGCATTTTGTGCGAGTAAATACGTTTTTACAGACAGCGTACGACATCCAGCCACTTGCTTTTGTGTTACTCGTACTGCATAGCTGATAGTGTGTCTGATAGTGTGTCTGATAGTGTGCTCTGATAGAGCGCTCAGTATTACTTGCACGAAAACAAGCGTGCTTCTACTGCCAAAGGCTGCGCCCAACTATGGCGCAGACAGCCAATCGAAAATCAAAATTGAGAATTGAGAATCGAAAATCAACAGAAAAAGAGGAGCCAATGCAAGGCCCGGTTTTATAGTGCCGGTCCCAGTGTTGTATGGTGTTGGTTCGTGTTAGTGTGTACAGAATACGAGAATAGAAACAAGGGGGCGGATGAAAAGGTTGGAAAAGTAAGAGAGAAAATAAAAAAACAAGCAGTTGCCATCTGGCACAACTCTTGACAACCAGCTATCGAGCTCCTTGGTGGCCTTTTATAAAGTCAAGCTCCGGAGTCAATTCAGCGGTTTACTTGTCTTTTTGTTCCCTAGATTGTGTTGTCAACCTGATCATGTCTTTCTCCTTTCTCCTTTCTAGTCCGTAAATTTTGTGCCCGTCCCAGGCCCATCCAGCGGCATCATCCGCCCTTCCGAGGCATGTGGATTTGGGCCAAGTCTGCTTGCAAGGCAAGGGCGGCACGGAGCAGTTCGCGACAGAGAAAAGACGGGTCGAAAGAGGTCGAGTTGCATCTGTATCACCCGTCGTGAGTCCTCTTGTTTTACACTTATTATTATCATTATTCTCCTTCGTCTTTTCTTATCTTGCTGGTCTTCCTCATCCGTTCCAGGTCGCTCTGCCCATCATGCTCGCGGCGTTTGTCTCAACGGCGCCGATCACGTTCCCCTTTGGTCCCCTTGATGCCTCAATGTGTTCCTCCCCTTGGTCCCTCGTTGTCGCCTCGCTGTTCCCCTCCTTGAAGAATCCGAGCCTCCCGGACGACCCCTTCTGCCAAACCAGTCGTCGATCCATCCTGGGCAGTCTGGCTAATGAAGAAAAGCCCTCTGTCTGCTCCCTTCCCCCCCAAATTTCAAAGTAAGCCCAAGCGTTGCCGTTTTCTACCATCGCCCCTTGGCGACAGAGAAAGCCATCCCTCTTGTGGCTCGTATTTGATGGGAGACGAATAAGCAGGTAAAAACACACACGCAAAGGCAATACAAATACACAATGTGTAAAACATCTTCCCCGCTGTTATAAAGTACCCTCCGCCCCTTTTGCCAGTACTTTACCCACACAGCCTTATGTCCTTGTCTGCGTGTTGTGGCAAAGGTGATCTCGTATCCAGACAAGCCTCGACAACACATTCCATGCTGCATACTGGTCTTGATTGCCTGGCAGGACATCTCTATGGATGTGCATTGCTCAGCGATCGTGGTCCATCGGTGTTGTTGGCTCCGAGCTCTCCATGTTTTTTATCCGTGGATATATGCTCGTTCGTGCTGCCTTGCCCATCTCGATCCGCCGAAGCGGACGCTCGCTGTAGAGCGATATTAAATTGAAAAACGACCACCCACGACAGGGGGTCGCGAGAAGCGTTCGTTTCACGGGAAAAGAAGCCTTCCTGTATGTCCGACACAACGACGGCGGCAATCCTGAAACAGCCACCGCGTGGCAGCCCAGCGGTTCTGCACGAGATTAAGTAGGTCCGATATGGGCCACAGGTGATATTGTAATTGCGAATTTGCAATTGACGATATCGATTGGGATGGCTTAGGATGGACATGGACTCGAACAAAAAAAATGCTGTTGCAATGCAATCGCTTTTGGCCTTGTCGCGCATTTCAGTTGCTACGCAACCTCAACTCGCTTCACAGCACAGTAAAATAGAGTGGGAACCCACGACACAGAGCACGCTAAAGTCGCTCTTAGCGCACTCCCTTGACGTCAGCTCCTGCTCCTCCCCTCGCCCCAACCACTCTGGAAACTCACTGCCAACCGGCCAACCAGGCTGCCAGGGCCAATGCCCAAAGATGCCAAAAGGGGGCGATTAACCACCAAAACCTAGTGCCGCTAGGCCGAATGCAGCACACTTGCACAGTATGCCGTACACGCAAAATCACAGCGTGCTGTAATGTGGTCCAGCGGCCACCTTCAGCGCCCATGTAGTGTGACTCCAGAGCCTCTGTATCGTCGACGTCAGCGGGCAGCAACCATTTCCGCTGACCAGCCCCTGACCAGCCCCGGTCAATCTTCAGGTCTGTTCTCTGCCAGTAAATACGACCTAGACGCGCAGGCCACTGTCCACTGTCCACTGTAACGTTTAGGACCTCAACCTCGAATACATGTATGTCGTACTCTGTCTCCTGTATGTCGTAGTACTCCATACCACTGGCCGACTGTCCCAGCTGGTGTGGCTTTCCGCAAACTCACATCAATGGACGGACAGGTCACTTCTCGTATTACGACGATTTACGCTGACAGTTCTGTTGGCGCTCTCAGCGCTGTCATCGGCGAAGTGGCGCTCCCGTCGCCCATAGCTAGCAGCGATCGCTAGCGGTTCGTCGCTGTTAGTGGTTCTTCACAAGGCCGCTAGACGCTGGAGAAGGCTGGCTCGCTCCAAATACAAGTTCAGCTTCCAGCCGTCGGCGCAGCACTACGGCAGGCACAGGCACAGGAGGCAATCGGCACTAGCAGCCTGTTGCATCTGTCCATGGTGCATCGTTGGGAGAAATTTGGTTTATTGACTTGTTTTTGACTTTCTACCTTTTTTCCCGCTACTTGTTTTCGTTCCAGTTCTATTTTGAGTGCGTCTCCTAGCACAGCTTACAGCAGGCACTTGCTGCAGGACGTCTACCAAGACCCACTAGCAGCACGCTGTATGCACTGTCGCTCATTCCCTCTCGCAGCATTCTGCATGCTCTCGTAATTGTGTCCGCACACCCCCCTTTCGTCGCACACGCCCCCAGCCACGCCTTACACTTTTATTACTTCATTGTCCGTTCTCTCTGTCTTTGTGGCTGCCATTCCTGTCGTCTCTTTCGTTTGGCTGCCACCCAATGTTGCCATTGCTCGTACCCCGTATTGCATCGCTTTTGCCTCGTCCGCTTGTCGTTGTTTGTTGGCCGCTCCTTCCTGGTATACAGTCCACGCCTGCCCATCCCATTTGTAGTATCAACCATCGGTCGCCCACGCATCGTGCACCTTCCTTCGCATTCAGGAGCTTCGTGCACCTTCCCGGAAAGGTCGATAGGGAAGGAACGAGACTCGGCAGGTGCAACGTCGGGCAGGTGCTGTCTGTATTACTTCGTAGTCTGCCCCTTTCACCGGCTCTGCAAGCCACACGCAATCTACGGCATACATGTACACAATCAGACAATCAATCGCCCATAATTCACAATTCCACTCTCCTAACCCAAACAAACCCACTCACACCACACACTACGCCCACGCCCCCAGGACCCAGACCAAGACTCGGACAAAAGACCAAAGACGCATCATTACGAAGACACACGCCGACGAGGCGCTTCCTTGTGAAAGAAAGCCTCATACCGGCCTGGCCGCACTGGCTGCTGGTTCTGCCTTCCGCCGGTATTGCTTCGCTGACTTTTGCGCCCATTGCCTCCTGCCTCCTGCCCTCTCACTGCTGGACTGTTCCCCCTCCTGCTCCTGCCTCGTCTCCTCCTTGGCTCCTTCCCTTGTCACCACCCCTGGTCCTACGCAAACGAGCCCGCCCACGCCAACCTCCCCCCCCAAACTCCACTATTACGCACTCCTGCCCTTCCTCCACTGGGGCGAGCTTAGACGCTGTTGTTCCACCTCTGTGTTTCTTGTCCCATCTTTTTTGGTCGTTGTTCTTGTGTCGTTTTTCTTTTTTACCTTGCACGTCGACCAGGACCACCCCGGTCCACCACTTTGCCTCCCCCATACCACGTACTGCCCTCCAGTGACGACTGATAACGTGGTACGCTCGGTCTCTTTCTTGTCTTTCTTGTCGTCCTCGTCGTTCTTGTCTCTCTTTCTCTCTCTTCCTCCGCTCGTTTCTATTTTCCTGTTTCCAACCACTTTCGTTTTTTTACTCGTCTGCTCTTGTCTCCGTCTTTCAATCTTCTCCGTTGTCCTTCGTTGACAACCTCTCTACCTCTCCCCTCTCTACGTACGACCCCGTCTCGTACCGTTCCCTTTACGGAGCACCTCGCCCGTATCTATTCGACTCCCCAACCCGGCGAGCTCCTTCTCACCCTCCTCGACACCTTGCTCTCTCGAACTAGAACATTGACGACGCCGACGCAGACGCCGACGATACCCGCTACCCCATAAACATACACACTCATATACATATACGGCTCCGTTGATCGTCTCGACGACCGACACTGCCCGTGGCCGACCTCGTCCGTCCTCTGCTACGGACACTACACAGCACTTGCTTCACCGCACAACCAAGTCGCAACCATGATGGCCACGTACAACAACAACAATGCCCACCCGCTGCCCGCGGCGCCGGTCGGTGGTGCCTCCATGCAGCCGCCGCCGCCTGTCCAGCTATCGCAGTCGCAGTCGCAGTCGCAGCAGCAGCAGATGCAATACCTTCAGCAGTCGCCGCCGCAGCAGCACAACCCCCTCCAACCGCAGACGTCAAGGCGCGAGTCCCAGACCTCGCGGCCCTCCATCTCCCACGGCAGCCGCCCCAAGTCCCGCAGCTTCAGCTTCCGCTCCGACAAGTCCCAGTCGATAAAGAGCGGTGGCATCATGTCCCAGAAGTTGGAGCCAGAGACACACGCCGAGAAGGAGGCCAAGCGTCTGCACTCCAAGGCCGACCCGTCCATGGCCATCTTTGAAGCAGAGCCAGGTAAGTCTAAGTCCTCTCCACGATCCTGACTTGCGAACCCTCCTTCTGCCCTCTTGGCCGTTTATTTGCTTGGCTCATTCCTTTTTTTTGTCTTTTTGTGCCCTTCATCGTCCTCCCCGACAACGACAACAGCATTGTTCATGTCACATTCTCATCACGGGCCTCTTTTTTCGTTTTCTATATTCTCTCCACCCCCCCCTTATTTTTTCTTTCCTTTTTTGTGTCTCTCTTATTTTTATCGCCATCCCTTGCCTACCTCTCTGCCGCCCGTTTCGCACATGTGTCTTAGAGTGCTCCTTCACGACATGCTAAACTAACGACTCTTGGAATGCAGCCACCGTCGCAGCAACGAGCAAGTCTTCCCTGGCCCCGCTCCGCAGCATTGTCCACCGAGACAATAATGGAAATCCCATTGGTGAGTGACCCAATCTGCAATTCCAGCTGTCGCCATGGTTGTCTCCGTGGTGGTCGGGTCGCCTTGCGCTGTCGCCTTGCGTTGTCGCCGTCCGCTGTCGCGATGCATTGGCGCCATGCTTTGGCGCCTAGGCATAGGCCTCAGCAATGCGCTCGGCATGGCTCCCAACAAACACCCCTGCTAACACACCTCCAGCCGAACCGGACAAGTCAAACCCGACCCGCTATCGGTGGGAACGGCCGCTCGACACCATCCGGAGCTTCGAGGCTGCCATTGACGGCGGCTACAACCGGAAATCCTCCTACCCGAATGACAACGAGTCCACGGCCAATTTCTCGCGCAGAAACAGCTACTACAATCGTATGTCTTCTCCGTCTGTCGTTCCTCACTACTCAAGAACGCAGAACGCAGAACCGATTGCTAACTCCGCAGAAAATCAAACCAATGCCCGCTACCCGCAGGACAGCTACTACGGCCGGCCCCAGTCGTACATGCCGACATCTAACAGTGCTTACGACTTACGGCAGGGACTGAGCGGCCGCGAAAGCTACCAGGACCAAGGCGGATACAACAACGGCGGCTACCCTGGCGGTCCCAACGGCTACGGTAATGGCAATGGAAACCGGCAACGTTACTCTAGAGTCGCATCGGAGCCGATGATCCATGGCCACCTCGGCCAAAACCCCAACGGCATCTACCCCATCCCCAACAACCACCGCTCCTACGAGACTGTCGCCTCCGGCAGCGGCACGTCAGGCGAGCCCGCCGGCTACCTGACCGACCCTACAAGCAGCGACAACAGTTCCATTGAGCGCCGCCAGTCACCCTCCAAAACCAACATGAACATGACGGGGCCCTACGGCAGCGGCACCCACCCCCCAGGCGCCAACACCTACGGCTACAACGGCAACGGCTACAACATGAACGGCGGTGGACCTAAGCGGAACTCGCCCACGATCCAGCTGTCGTCAGCACCCACGCATCCTCAGATGGGCCAGATGGGCCAGATGGGCCAGATGGGTCAGTTCGGCCAGATGCAGAACGGCGGCGGCCCTGTGCCGCCGTCCAAGAACGTCATCACCCGCAAGCCGACCAACCTGTCGTCTTCGCAGACATCAGCACAGACGCTCACCGCACCCCCACCTGCCAACGACAAGCGCAAGAGCTGGTTCTCCAAGCGGTTCAGCCGGCAACACTAGTGGAAACGTACCGTGCCCGCTTGGAACCAGTATTGAAGCGTCAAGGCGACGACAGAACATACACAAATACCCCCGGCCGATTTTGATTTCTTTTTGGTCTCCTCTCTTCTTCTATTGTCGCTTTTCCGACCGGCTTCACACACACGCCATCTTCGCCTAAAGAGAGAGGCCGTACACTTATCTTTTATTTTTTGGGCAGCTGCACAAACCATGAATGATGATGACCTGTTCACCTCTTTTGTTTTTATTCTCTCCTTTACTTTCCACCTGTTCTTACTGAGACCCCAAGGCGCCGGGGCCATCCACACTCATTTATGCCAAAGCGCCTCAGGTTCTTTTTCGCACACTCGTACTCACACTCGTACTCACACTCCTTATATCTACCGTCGATTCTTCACTTTTTTTGTCTTTTCGTTTTGTCACCATTTCCTTTGTCAACACCTCAATTCACCTATAAACGAAGTCGGACGTCCATATCGACTCGGGTCACCACCAATACCTACGACTACCACCACCACTGCCATACGAACAGCAAAACGGAAACGCGCACGGACATTGCTTCTGTGGCGGCTCTTTTAATGTTTTATTCGATGAAGGGAAGATGAAGAGAAGCTGACAGTGCGTCGGGAACAAAGAAAAAAGAGGGGGAAGCGACAAATATACAAAAGCTCACTGGCAGATGTTGTGAAAGAAGAAGAAAAAAACAGAAAAGAACAAAAAGGTGTGCTTTAGTTGCGATTTTGGGAAGAGGACACGGGAAAGAGGCGGTGGTTGAAAGGACGCGACTGGATGAGCCGAGTCTTGATCTCGTCGTCCGGGCCTGCAGAGGCCTTACTTGAGTTTTCCATGTATTTTGCCCGTGCGTCTATTTTGTCATATTTGGACTTGTTATCTTATTTGGTCACGCACTACACGTTCCAGAGCAGAACCCCAGGATCCGGCGTTTTCATTTCAGAGAGTTTTTGTTGTATTTTCGAATATTTAATGCTTGCTTCGGAAGTGTTTTTATATATGGTTGTACTTTTCTTCCCAATGTCTTCGATATAAATAATTGGTTTAACAAGAGTGAAAACTGCTGTCAGTCTTTTAATATTCTACGTCTTTTCCTGGAGAGGATTAGTGAAGAAATAAATATAAAATAACATAAATGAACACCACCCTCAAGAGGGTAACGAATACCGTATTCACCCTGCACAAAAGGTGAGGCATGAAATTTGACCGTGATTCACTCGCCCTTATATCAAAGTTTGAATCACATCCCCATCTCACCAAGCACGCCAATCGACGTTTCACACCTAAAAATGTGAATGAACAAAGGATGAAATCCATACGATGGTCTTTCCACCATGCCAGTGGTATATTGTGAAAAAAAGAGAACCATAAACAGAGAACCAAAAATCGAAATCCTCGTCTCTACCTGTCCTTCTTCGTCTCCTTCTCGGCCAGCTGGTCCGACTGGTCCTCGTAGAACGCCACCACTACGTACGCCAGGAGCACTACATTGGCGACGATGGCTGCCAATGCGCCCGCATATGTTGAGTTTCCTGTGGTAGGTCGGTCAGCAAGGCTCGATCGAGCGGTGACATGTGGCGACGGCGGCCGATGTCTTGCAAAACATACCTTTGAAGAGCAGATCCACCGTCGCAAAGTACGACCCGATTGGCGCTACAATCATGGTAAACGTGAAGCCCAGAAGCTTCAAGATGACGTGCCTATACGATGGTGAGATACAATTACGTTGTGAGAATGGAAGAGCAGCAGCCCCAAGGCTCCGGCACAACGGCAACATACTTTGGAACAGCCGGGGCAATGTTGGACTTCTCGCCAGCTGGCGGGCTGGCCCCGACGGTGTCATCCTTTTCCAGAATGGTCTTTTCGCCCTCGGCAAGACGGCGGGTGGCCATGGCTGTGGTGGCAGGCGACGGCCGCTGCTCGTCGAGATTCGAGTTGGAATGAGACGAGGGAAGGGTATGAGAGAAGACAAGGGTATGAGATGCCGCTGGCTGAGTATCGTCAATGCAATCACTTTATGCGACGACAGACAATCACGCAGAATATGACCTATTGATAGTAAGATTGTTTGCAATCAGCCGTTGTCGTTTGTCGATGGCAGGAGTGGATGACGTCGGCCAGCCTTGTTGGTTTGTATGTCGTATGTCGTACACTGGTGTGAACCCCCATAGAAAGCCTCCCAGATTCACGCTTACATAACGCGCGCGTAAACGTGATAGCGTGTCTGGTCCGATTGGCAGCTCTACCCCAAATGTCTAATTGGGAAATCACTGCTGCAGGCACTGCGCCATCAGGAAAAAGATGCGCCTAAAAACGCGTTGCGGGCGTGCCACAAATTGCCAAAAAATGGGAATGCAAGGGAAGGTGACAGGCATTGGCAAAATGATAGGCAGGAACATCGTTTGTGACTTGAGCGGTCAAGACAGGAGGGCATCGACTGCCAACTCTCACGCATTTCCTTTTCCATTTGTTATACTCCGCGCCTTCCTTTCCTTCTTATTTCTAGATTGGTTGCCTCCTTCCTCAATCTTCACGCAAAGGTCCCAAAACGGTTCTTTCCGGATTCGTCTTTCACAGCGCCTTCTCTAACTGGAAAGCAACGCTGGGCAGGTCTTCCCTTCTCGACAGCATTCGCTGTCCAAACACGACGCCTGATCACGAGCATCCCCTTCAGAGCTCTTGTCTTCGTATCGACACCGCCGTTAGACGACAACAGCGGCCTCCCTCCCTGCTGTCGTCTTTCCAAACATGGACTCGTCGCCACTGCCCTCGAGGTCACGGCCTGCTGGTTCGATTGCGTCCTCGTCCGTGAGCAACCGCCGCAACCCCTTCACGATCGCCAAGGCGGCGTCACTCGCGCGGTCCAACAGCAGCAGTCTGAGCAACAAAAATAGCACATCGTCCGTACCAGCGAAGACACAAAAGACACAGAGAGCACCGCCCCGCGGCCGGTCACGGCGAGACCACGACAGTGATGATGACGACGTGGAGGACGAGGACGAGGACGGTGACTACAATGTGGATGAAGAGGAGGAGGACGACATTGAAGACTCGGACAAGGCTGAGGAAGAAGACGACGACGGCGACGAGGACGACGAGGACGAGCTCGCCGGTGTCGGCGGCTTTGCCAACTCGCCCTACTTTACGCAGCCCACCCAGGCCATCACGCAACGTGTGACGCAGCCGACACAGCTTCTCAAGAAACCGCCTTTGACGCTCGGCGGCACAAAAGCTCTCGAGAACGTCCCCATCAACATCCCGTCCTCGTCACCCGCCCGGTCCATCATCGAAGTCCCTGCGTCTTCGCCCTTCCAGTCGCCCAAACCGCAGGGGCCACCGTCCTCTACGATCACCGCACGTGGCCGTCTGGCCTCTCTCATGGCGCCGGTTGGCACGACGTATCGGTCTCCGGCCGCCCAGGCACCGCCGAGGCCTGCATCTCCTGCTACAAGAGTTGCGCACGATTTCGACGACGACCGGGCATTGGACAACATTATCAGCATTGACGACAGCTCGGACGATGACAACGAAAATGACCGCCGGCGGAGGGGCGACATTCGGCCTTCCTCGTTCCGCAGCCCAGACAAAATTCGAAGACCGGCAGCCGTTGCCACCACTTTGGAGACAGAACAGGAGCAAGATGAGGTGGACGAAGAAGACGTTTCCTCTCCTCCAGCAGCGGTGGAGTCGAAGCCGCTGGGCCGTCGGATGCTTGACGACAGAAAAATTCAGACACTTGTCGGCAAGATGCTCAAGACCCTGCGCAGCAAGGGCTATATGGACGTTCCTGTCGAGGTTTGTCGCGCCACCTTGATCGACCATAAGTTCAACGTCGAGGAAGCCGTGATGGACCTATTTGACGATCTCCTTTCCGAAGAGCAGGAAACGAAGAAACTGCGTCTCGCTGGTCCCGCCCGGCCGTCGCCCATTGCCAAGTCCAAGGTCCCCGAGATGATCCGCAGCTTTTCCTATCAGGGCAACAGTTTTGGTTCTAAAGTGGCCGGCACAAACACGACGACCACCGCCAACACGTCACGCGCTTCCACACCTGCGACACCCTCATCCCAGCACTCATTGAAGCGGAGTGGTCTCAGCCCCGATCCACGACCAAAACGCCGCCGGCTTGTCCAGGGACGCAAGTACCGAGACCAGGCCTCGTCGCAGGCGGGCTCACCGGCCGTGGACAAGCCAGAAGAGACGGACCTGGTGGATCTAGATCGGTCGGTTAGTGACGACGACGACGACGCCGCCAGCCCGCCGGCCATTGCGATCAGCGATGACGAGCCCATGGAAATGAACGATGACGACGACGGCGACGTGATCGATGTGGACGACGAAGACGACGACAGCGACGACAGCGGCGACGTCGAGAAGCGTGTCCTCGAGTACTTCAACACCTGTACCGTTGACGACCTCGTTGCAATGCTGGGTGCCAAGGCCCGCGGCAAAGCCGAGACCATTCTCTCGCACCGGCCCTTCCGCTCGCGCGCCTCTGTGACGCGCATCCAGGCCGACCTGGCGGCTGGCGGTCGCAACAAGAAGAAGACCGCCAACATTGGCGAGGACATCTTCGATGCGGTCGAAGAATACGTGATTGCCCTGCGGGCCATTGACGTTGTTGTATCGCAGTGCGAGCAAAAGGGCTTGCAAATCCGGTCGACGCTTCACCGCTGGAACGTCGACTTCCGTGGCAGCAACAAGCTCAAACCGGTGGCTGACGGTAGTGGTGCCGATGGCCTCCTGACTCCGGCGAGTGAACCGGAAAGCTCCAACGGCATACTCCCTGTCTCTGCAGATAAGAACCGCAGCTATGTGTCGCTTCCCATCCCACAGGAGCCAGAGCTCATGCGTGGCCACTGCACGATGAAAGGGTACCAGCTGTACGGCATGAACTGGCTGTGGGAGCTGTACAAGCGCAACTTCGGCTGCATCCTGGCCGACGACATGGGTCTGGGCAAGACCTGCCAGGTGATCTCGTTTCTGAGCCACCTGGTCGAGTCGTACGACGGCGACGTGGACGACGAGTCGTCGCGGCCGTGGCCCAACTTGGTGATTGTCCCGCCGTCGACACTGGCAAACTGGAAGACGGAGTTTAAAAAGTTTGCGCCCAAAATCCGCGTCACCTCGTACAACGGATCGACAACCGAGCGCGACTCCATTTTCCACCGGATTCAGGCGCGCCGCGACAAGCACCATGTGGTGCTGGCCTCGTATTCGCAGGTAATGGCCAAGCAGGACGTCGACGCCATGCGCAAGATCTCACCCAATGTGGCCATCTTTGACGAGGGCCACAAGATGAAGAACTCGGGCACCAATGTGTACAAGTCGCTGCGCCGCATCGACGCCAACTGGCGGCTGATCCTCACGGGCACACCCGTCCAGAACAACCTGATGGAAATGATCAACCTCCTCAACTTTATCCAGCCAACGCTGTTCGAGCGGCACCTGGAAAAGCTTGGCGCGCTCTTCAGCCAGCGGTTCACTCTGCAGGACGTGAGCAACGGCGCTCTTCTGTTCAGCGACCGCGTTCGGCGTGCTCGCCAGATCCTGGAACCCTTTATCCTCCAGCGTCGCAAGGAGCAGGTGCTCTCGAGCATGCCGATCAAGACGTCGCGCGTCGTATGCTGTGAGCTCGATGACACGCAACGGCCCATTTACGAAGCATATGAACGCCAGTTCCGCGAGGGACGCGAGCGCCGGGCGGCGGGCCTCAAGGGCGCTGCTGCCACCACCGATAGCGCGGCACGTGCAGCTGCAGCACGGTCGGCTGTCACAGGCCTGTCCAACGACCAGAACAACGTATGGGTCCAGCTGCGGAAATCGGCCATCCACGCCCAGCTCTTCCGACGCTACTACGACGACAAGAAGGTCCAAAAGATGGCCGAGATTCTCATGATGGAGGTGCCACAAGCGGAGTTGCGGCAGCCTAACCTGGGCCATCTGGTCAACGAGCTGCGCGACTGCTCCGACTTTGAGCTGCACACATGGTGCCGCGACTATCACTGCATCCGCGAGTACGACACGCCCGACGGGCTCTTCTTGAAGAGCGGCAAAGTGCGCGAGCTGCTGTCACTGGTACGGCAGTTCCAAAAGAACGGCGACCGTGCTCTGGTGTTTACGCGCTTTGCGCGCGTGCTCAACATCTTGCGCGAGTGTCTCGAGCACGAAAACATCGCATACGTGTCCCTCGAAGGCGCCACGCGCGTCGATGAGCGCCAGGACATTATTGACGAGTTCAACGAAAACGCCGACATCCCCGTCTTCCTGCTGACGACCGGCTCCGGCGGCACGGGCATCAACCTCACGGCGGCCAACAAGGTCATCATCTTCGACCAGAGCGACAACCCGCAGGACGACGTGCAGGCCGAGAACCGTGCACACCGTCTGGGCCAGACGCGGGACGTCGAGGTCATCAAGCTGGTGACACAGGGCACCATTGAGGAGCTTGTGTACAAGGCGTGTCAGACGAAGCTGGAGCTCGCACAGCGTGTGACGGCGGGCAGCGCAAGCCGTGCCGAAGAGCTGGAGGCCGCCGAATGGGGCGACGGCGATCGTGTCGCCAAGGCCGTCGAGGAAGAAGTGCGGAGGATGCTGCTGGCAAAGCAGGACGAGAAAGACGAGAAAGACGAGAAGGACAAGAGATACGGTAGAGACGATAGAGACGATAGAGACGACACAAACGAGGCTGTGACGACGACCACGCCCCCCAAGAGCGAAGACGGCGACAACGGCGGCAGGGATGATGCGCCCACGAGTCGGCCACGCCGTTCTCGCAAGTAGGGGCAGGACAGCACAGTTGGCCATGTTGTGGTTTATATCCGGGAAGTTGTATATTTGGTTGCTGTTATTGTTGTTTTACATGGTACAGGGTCATTGTGGTTGTGTTGTACTTAGGATGGGTTGTCATTGTTGTCACACATTTCAGCGTCTGTATAAACTGTTTCGGTCTCGGTCATCGGATTATGATGGTCTGCACATTAGTATCGCATTCGCTTTGGTAGACTACTTTGCATATAGGAGGACGTCTTATGACTGGTTCCAAATAAATGTTTGTTTAAACGTATGTCGTATAAGTTGCTTTCTTGGAAGTCATCATCCTCAACAAGAGGTCGTATCACTATCTTGAGTTATACGTTATTGCGTAACGAATTACGTCCTGCCGGGACTAACATCACACTCGTCATACGCAACACGATTGTCTCTGTCTTGTGTGAAAATTGTAATTTTTTTCTTTTTTTTTTTTGGTTTGTGTATATTGTGTTTGTGTGTGTGTGTGTGTTGTGATTCCCAATCCATGTGCAATCATCGCATTCGACAAACCAGGAAGAATGAAACATGAAACATAGTAAAAAACTCCGTCCCATCCTCCGGCCATTTTTTTTTTGTTACTCTCTGTCCCGGGAGAGAAGAGAGACAAGAGGGTCCCGATCGGGAGCGAGAGTGATGCCTCTCATGAAGGAGAGAGGGAGAGAGGGAGGGCAAGGAGGCCAAACGTTGCCTCACACAGCCCACCAATGCGGTTCTCGAAATCATATCGTCACCATCCCTCGTGCACACAACGAACCCTCAACACCTCTTTTATGTTTGTTCCCAGGCCCGCTCCACACACGAACGTCCACAAAATGCCCAATGCTATGCCCTAGCATATTGCATCCCATCCACCCCCTAGTCACCGTGGATGCTTTATCCACCCAAATGCAACGCAACTCTACCCCCTACATCGTAGCTCACGCTCCCAGTAATTATATCGAAGAGGGGTAGAGCATGATGCGGACGGAAGCACCGAAAGATCTGGCGGGGAGGGGGGTGGCGAACTTGGCGCGGACAACACCCGAGTTGCCGTGTGGCCGGGTGACCTTGCCCCAGATGACCCGGATCTTGGTTCCCCGCTTCTCGGTCTGAGCCTTGTAGACGTATGCGACCTTCTTGCCCAGGTAGAAGCTACATTTGAATGTTAGTGCCTTGACGTTTTGCTTGCCTCGAGTGGGTTGTCGCGTGATGTTGCTTTGGGATGAAAAACGTACTTGGCAGCGGCAGTGTCATCAACACCCTCGATCTTGACCAGGCTGGTCTTGGGGTGGACGACGTGACGGCCACGCTGGTAGCTCAGGTGGCGACCCCTGTGAATTGGTTAGCATACGATGTTGGTCCATCCTTCGTATTGTACGTCATTCCGAGAACCACCCATAAAAACCATGGCACCCATCTCCGTCGCATCAGCATCGAGCCCGAAATCCGTCGGCGGTCCGTTTTTGCCGTTTTGCAATCGTTGAGCGCAGTCGTCCAAGAACCGTCGTTCACGAGTCGTTGTCGCGGTGTTGCTCAACGCCGTAACATACAACGGTTGGTCTTAAACTTGTGCGTGGCCAATATCTGTGGAGAGACGTCCATCTCTCAGCCGCCGCTCTCCCCTGTATGAAGAGCATCTCCGGGTCTCGTCGTAGTCGGCCGGTTGCTGCGAGCCCTATGGCGAGTACCCTCTCGCGTGCATGGATGCTGTTCTCGTCTTCGATGGTCGGTTTGGATGCGGATGCGATGTTGACGTCATGTCGACAGTAGATGCATGCGTCTGGCCATCCCTTTCCATTATCCCTCCTCCTTTGTCGAGTGACAGTTGTGTAAACTTACTTCACATATACTGTGAAAGAAAATGCCATGTTAGTCAATGTGCATCCAGACATCAAGTCGAACGTTTCGCGCCTCTTTGCGAATCGGTGCTGGCGAGAGTCCATCCCCACATTCAACGCAGCGAGCAAAATACGACGTCCAATGCAAGCAGAGGCTCGCGTTTTCGTTCGCATCTGATCACGGCGAGGTGGGCGGAAACGATTGTGCGCCAGATAGGAGGATTCGCAAAAGAGGATGGCCGGCGGCCTCGCGCAAACAGTGTCGTGTCGGCAACTCATTTCTCCTTGTCTCCCAGAGGGAAGAAAACACTCACGTCTGTGACCGCTCTCGGAAGGCATTTTGTGTGATGTTGGGGGTTGTCGAAAGACCAAAAAAGTCTCTTTCTGGAAGAAAACGAAAAGAGTTTTGTTAACGGAATTTGTTCGCAGGTTTTTGTTGGGCGAGAAACAAGAGACGAGAAGACCAGATTGAGCCAAAGTAACAATCTAATATTCGTCTTATGCGAAGACAGATAGGGATTCTTACTTCGTCGCGTCCGCGTTGGGTGTTGTCGATTTCAAAGTTGGCTGGAGGAGAAGGGAAGAGAGGAAAGGAGGAATATCTTTGTGAGGCTTTCGGATTGCGGGCCACTACTCTGTGAATATTTTGCGTTTGGACACCAAAGGCAGGTGAGTGGGACCAAGGGCAACAAACCACAGGCATTGGGCGGGCAAGAGCGAAGGAAAAAAATTCGTCTCCCCGTCCAAAAGCGACTTAGTCCGGAAAAATCCCAAACCCTAAGAGGGCTGGCCAATGCACACACATGCACGTGACATTATTAGTAAGGTCGATAGCGTGCAAATACGCCGAGCACTGAGGTGTGGCGCCACGATATGTGGCTGAAATATACAAGCACGTGCCAGATCACGCTTCCAATGTTCGCATCCTCTGTATTTTGCCCCAACACCTGGATTTACTGGCGCAGACGTCATTCAACCCTGAGCTACCGATAACAAACGTACACGCCCTGGACGGTCGCTGATGACGCAGTTGAACTGCGTGTAGTTGCTTCTTAGGTGAATGACATTGTAGATTAAGGACTAGAAACGCAGCAGTCCGAGATGAGCAGAAGCGGGGGTAACCAATTTAGAAAACCAATGTCGTGAATGCTACTCGCTATAATCCGGCGGTTATGTGATCGAAACGGAGAGCATCGAACATCGACCCGCTGGAAAAGTCCGAGCTTACGTCGCAGTCTGCCTTAATTCCATCTTCGGACCCGGCGGAGATGTCGCTGTTATGCTTCTTTTGGGCTGTTGTCCAGTGCGCTCTCAGGGCATGGCATGGAACCCATGGCGCATTGTGCAACATGCACTTTGCATGCTGCATCGTTCCTTTGTGCCACAGCAAAGTTGGTGCAACGAAGATGGATGAGAACGTGGCGCAAATAACTTCCTAGTTGATAGGAGCTTAGTATGGTTATCTACTTTCCAACGTACTAGTGTCACGCTGCGCGCTGCCACCACGTTCCAATCCTGACTGCGATTGGCAGGAGCTGTCGGCTCTGTTTCGCGCCGTCTTCATCGGAACTTGTAGCCCAATCCGACCGGATTTATTGCAATTCAACCGGACGACCGTATTTCAGGTCCCCTCTCGCTACCGCTCTTTTATTTTTGCTTAACAATAGAATTCCCACTACCGCGGGTTCCAGGCTGTAAAAATGGACGGATATCGGGGGGAAGGGCAGCGAGAGCGGTATTCGAGTTTGAAAGTAAGAGGAAGTGTAATAAAACTAAACGGTATGGTATGTATCTTAGCCCCTCCGTTTTTGGTTGTCGAGTATTTTGGGGACGAAACGACGTACCGTTCCCTCGCAGCATACGAAATGAATGGAATTGGGCAACAGCCTCTTAAACAGGGAAGACAAATCCGGCTGGTAAGCAGAAGTATAGGTTGATCCAGAAGGTCAATTGCAGTAACATGAGAAGACGAGGACAAAGAGAGAGAGAGCGTGTGAAAGCAAGCAAGCCCAGAGCTGCAGGGCCACTGCCTTGGACGGCTCGTTTGTGGCCTTCGTTCCGTCTGAATCACCGTTTACACCTTTTCTGATATGTCCTGTGCTCCGTAGTATTGACCACGGTGGCTTGCCCGCCTGCTTCCCAGGAGTTGCATATTGGAAACGGACCCGTTGATGCGCAGGCCACCAGAAGCAGCAGATGAGAAATAAGCTGAGCTTTGCCCCACACTGTCGACATGCCCAGACCCTCCCAAGCGGGCAAAACGTACGGAACAGACAACCCTCGTGGACAGGCACGCGGTACAGATGCTGGCCGATGCTGGGGGAGGGCGGACGAACCTTTCTGACATGGATGCAACGCACTCTGCATCAGGAACGTGTCCAACTGACATACGTAGGTAATCCCACGCATGGCCTCGTCTGGCCTGCTATGTTCCGCATCCTGTCCTCGTCAATAAGGCACCGCACGGCCTACTACCACTCTTATGGATTCGTCGTGTAGCCGCGACAAGCTCTTGCTCGACGTGGCCAGGCCTCGGTCTTAGGAGCAGAATATGCCGACGTCCAAGCAAGACGTAAGAGCGTTGACAAAAGGGGGCCAAGAAGCAGGAGCTTTCCTTCCCCAGCTAATTTCCCACCAATTCTCTCCCGGAAAAGCAACATATGCCCCTCATCCCAGGCACCGGATATCTGGCATTTCCGGCTTTTGCTGTTTCCAGTTCAGAGAACGACGTAACTTTGTGGTCCATTTCGCAGCATTTCGGTCTGTTTTAGCTCTGTCGCCTTGAACTTTTTTTGTCCCATTTAGTCCTTCACAATATATCCCGTTGACAGTCGCAATCAGTTATTGAAGTGATTTGTATGGAGCAGTTGCCCTCCGTTAACGGGGCCTTGCCACTTTTACTCCGCGTGGTCAGAGAAAAAGCTCTCCGCATGGCTACTTTGTCGTTTTCTTCATTTTCCCGGTCGCGACCTCCGCCGTAGACAAATCAAAATACTAGTAAAACTGACTCCGAGGAAAACGGGACAACCACTCCCTGGACTTGCCGCCCACCGCGCTTACCAATTGGCCTTGGAGGGACTCCGTAACAAACACCCTACGAAATCGGGTCTTCGTCGGCATCATTCGAGACCGTCACTGATCGTCCACCGAAAAGCCTGAACTGTGAAGACTGAAAGTGAGGCGGGTTGGTGCTCGACAGGGGATAGTGAGTGATGCGTCTTAGTTCCAGTTCTCAGGTCTCAGGTTGTGCCTGTATCGCCGCGTTGGGTTGCTCCTTCCCCGTGACAAAGCAACAGCCGATGCTTCGTATATGATTTGTGAACGTAGGCAATACGGCAGGTGCATACAGTAGTAGGGTCCTGGTAGACACTTACGGAAGACCCGAGCATTACATGCATGGCTCTGCAAGCACCTTACACACCACAACCACCACCGCCGCCGTATACGAGTCACGGAAGGCGCGGATGGCATTATCTCGCCCAGGTTTCTGTCCTCCAAAACAACAATAGACTGATAGCGTGCGTTGCTGGCCAAGGTGTGCCTTCCTAATTCCGTATCAGCGAGGAGAACCTGGCGCTAGATTTATGCGGCGAGTGCATCTGTATTTCTGCGTAGGAAAGAGCGACATTACCTGAGTAAGCTCCTGTCCGTTGCGTAACAGGGACCAGCTTCCTGCCCAAAGCGAAACGGAACCCCCTAAAGCGGCAAGCACCTATATCGTAGCGCGGCAGAATCTTGCCTACAGGGCAGTAGCTTCCCCCGCCAATACTCCGA
>LVYW01000002.1:4551380-4754574 GCA_001630435.1 Sporothrix globosa
CCCCCCCCACTTGCAGTGCTCTTTTTTCCCACCGCCACCGGTGCAGTCAACAATTGCCAGAAATGCTAGGGCCACCCACGCCCCTCCCCTGTTCCCAGTGCAAGCCGCCCCGCGCTGCCGCCTCTCCGCCGTCGCCGCTCCTGCCCAGCATCATCACCGTTTTAGACCTCCCCAAAATGTTTGGTATTACCCGTTTGTTGTCCCTCCCTCCTTCCCTCTTTGTCTGTCTTCTCTTTTCTTCCCTCCTTCCTTCCTTCCCTCTTTTTTTTTACCATATTTACCCTTATTTGTTTGTTCTTCTCGTTTTCAGCTTCATTCTCGCCAATTCCCCAAAGTGCATCATCCAGCAGCTTCTCCAACTCTACTGTTCAAGTCCCCTCTCCCCCCCATCGGACATCTCAACGGTTTATCCTGCTGCGGCTTGACGATTAGCTCTCAGCCTATAATTTTTTTGCGCGCATCGAAGCTTGTCACCCCAGGCCGCCGCCACCTTTGTTCTCCCTTCTCCTTTCTCATCGTCGTCGTCACTGTCGCCGGCTTTTCTTCCCTTTTTTTTCGTTTTTTGGTTCGAATTCGTTGGACTTGAACACTCTCACTTGCTCATCGCTTTCCGTCGCCCACAATCTCAGAAAACGACAAACTGCCGCAATGGACGCCGCCACCAGCGACAAAGGGTATGTACTTTTCTTTCCTTCGATTTGTTTCATACGAGGCGCCATATCCGCTTCCATTGCTGTTTCCAATGGCTCAAACTCTCTCGTTTCGTCTCGCCCTGCCTCTTTCTGTCTCTCTTTTTCACTCTGCTGTTACTCTGCTGTCTACCCCGCCTCACTTCTTTTGCTTCCCGCGTTGCTACTTGTTTCCGTCCTTTTTCACTACCCTCCATGTTTGCCACCCCCCATTCCAGAATACCCGGTGGGCGATTCGCTCGCTGGGCCGCCTGGAAGAGCTCTCCCAAGCTTCCGGCATATAAAGTCTAGGCAAGGGCAGCTTCACAAGACTGGAACGACGATGCGACAAAGGGAAACGTAACGAGACATTCCGACCTGGCTATGAGAGAGAGACAAAGAGAGAGCGAGAGAGAGAGCCCCAACGCGTTCAGTCCAGCTAACCGTGTCCCAGCATGATGGAGCTGAAGGCCGACACCACCATCGTGGTGCTTGGTGCTTCTGGTGATCTGGCGAAGAAGAAGACGGTAGGTTTCCCGCCCTGGATTCTTGCAACAGTTCTGATTTCTTTCCACGTACATATTTTTGAGGTGTCATTTTACTTCATGAAACTAACAGGATGATAGTATCCCGCCCTCTTCGGTCTTGTAAGTGACGAAAACAGCTCTAAAGCTTCACACTCCAACCGCCTGTGGCGTGAGCAACAGCACAAGCGCATCCACAAAAGCAGAACGTTGTCACGAAATGCGACTTTTCACCCTCCTCGAGCGTAGGCGTTCATACCTTGCAATTGAATTTGCAAGGTGCCGTGCTCATTTCCACCGCCACCTCCTTCTCCTCCTTCTTCTCTCAGACGCAGCTAGTAGCTAACACCGACCGTCCGGAAATGTAGTACCGCAACCAATTCCTCCCCAAGAACATCAAGATCGTCGGCTATGCTAGAACAAAGATGGATCACGATGAATATATTCGGAGAATCCGTTCGTACATCAAGACCCCCACCAAGGAGACTGAGCAGCAGCTCGACGACTTCTGCAGCCGGTGCTCCTACATCTCTGGCCAGTACGACCAGGATGAGTCCTTCCAACGCCTCAACTCGCACATCGAGGACCTCGAGAAGGACTTCACGGAGGCCCACCGCTTGTTCTACATGGCCCTCCCCCCCAGCGTTTTCACAATGGTCTCGCAGCACCTGAAGCGCTGCTGCTACCCGACAAAGGGCATTGCCCGCGTCATTGTGCGTCTTCCTGTCTTTGCCGTGTCAGTCCTGGAAAACGAATTGCGTTGCTAACCGACTTCTTCCAACAGGTCGAGAAGCCGTTCGGCAAGGACCTGGCCAGCTCCCGCGAGCTGCAAAAGTCCCTCGAGCCCGACTGGAACGAGAAGGAGCTGTTTCGTATTGACCACTACCTCGGCAAGGAGATGGTCAAGAACATCCTCGTTATGCGCTTTGCCAACTCGTTCCTCGGCGCCACCTGGAACCGGCACCACATCGACAACGTTCAAATCACCTTCAAGGAGCCCTTCGGTACCGAAGGCCGCGGTGGCTACTTTGACGAGTTCGGCATCGTCCGCGACGTCATGCAGAACCATCTGCTGCAGGTCCTGACCCTGCTTGCCATGGAGCGCCCCATCTCGTTCTCGGCCGAGGACATCCGCGACGAGAAGGTCCGCGTGCTGCGCGCCATGCCGGCGATCGAACCTAAGAACGTTATCATCGGCCAGTACGGCCGCTCGCTGGACGGCTCCAAGCCCTCGTACAAGGAGGACGACACCGTGCCCAAGGACTCGCGGTGCCCCACCTTCTGTGCACTCGTCGCGTTCATTAAGAACGAGCGGTGGGATGGCGTGCCCTTCATCATGAAGGCCGGCAAGGCCCTCAACGAGCAGAAGACGGAAATTCGGATACAGTTCAGGGACGTCACCTCGGGCATCTTCAAGGACATCCCGCGTAACGAGCTGGTGATGCGCATCCAGCCCAACGAGAGTGTCTACATCAAGATGAACTCCAAGCTGCCCGGTCTCAGCATGCAGACCGTCGCCACCGAGCTGGACCTGACCTACCGCCGCCGGTTCTCTGACCTTAAGATTCCTGAGGCCTACGAGTCGCTCATCCTGGACTGCCTCCGTGGCGACCAGTCCAACTTTGTCCGTGATGACGAGCTGGACGCCAGCTGGAGAATCTTCACGCCGCTGCTGCACTACCTCGACGACAACAAAGAAATCGTGCCTATGGAGTACGCCTACGGTATGTATAAAAACAGGCTGGCCTAACCTATATACCCGCGCCCCTTTGTAGGCCCCTTTGTCAAACCATCTACTAACATCGCTCAGGTTCTCGTGGTCCCGCCGTTCTCGATGACTTTACCGCGTCCTATGGCTACCGGTTTGCCGATAACGCGGGTTACCAGTGGCCTACGACGTCGGCTGCCCAGCCGCCGAACAACAAGTTGTAAGTTGGCGATGCCCTGGCGCGATCGATGACGAGTTGGTAGAGTGAGGGTAAAAGAAGGAGCCACAGAAGAAGCAGGTTATGACAACGGAACTGCGGACCGTTCAACATGCGCGGAGACGGTTGTGGATGGTCCCAAACCCCTTCGGAATGGATGTGTTTTAATAACCATCGTTACCACAGTTGAAAAAAGGGACAAACTGAAGAAACAGATGACTAGTGGGGGCAGCGCGGGGACTACAAGTTGGTTCTCTCGTTGTCGTCTCGCAGTCATCTTATCCTCCGGTCCTTTCGCCTTCTCTCGCGCTTGGGCTCTTAGAAGAAGAAATGGAATCAGCCGTTGGCGACCAACAGACGCGTCCATGTCAACGCTGGTGTGGTGCTGGTCTTGGCCCCTGCCTGCCGTGAAAACAGTTCAAAGAGATGATAGAAGAGACGGGGGTTAAAAGAAGAAAAAGAAAAGAAATTGCATGTTTTATGATTTCATGTGAATGAAGGGGGAACTATGGGGGGAGACGCATTTGTTTTTTTTCTTTGCTTTTATTTCTGCTATAGCAATGGGATCCGGCTGGTTTAAATTTCTCACATTTTCACAAGCCTTTATAATCATGATCGTAGTAGTTGTTGTTGTTTGGTGACAGATAATGATGCCCATATGCCCTTAGGTTGTCGTCGTTCTGCACCTCAAGAGTTTTGGTTTCTTTTCCAGCCTTCATCGTACATCTCTATATTTCTATGTAGAGATGAGCAATTTTCTCCAGGCAAATGTACTTCTGCCAGTCTCAGCTCCAAAGTCTATGATAGTGTCGCTCCTCATTTGTAGGAGTATTGCCTCGAAGATGCGATGTGTACAGACTGAAATGTTTAATAAATATGCACGTGACCACACCCATCCAAGCGCGGGCTCAGCAATACCGCGACGTGGATAACAGGCACGGCCGTCGGCTCCTGCTCCCTGTTGGGCGTGCTCCTGCCCATTTTTAGCTTAAAATCCATGGATGTCGTGGTATTTGGGGGGTGCGAGTGGGTCTTCTCTTTGGTGAATCTGCCGCCTGTGGCTGGTTGTTCCCTTGTTCCTTCCACTGTCTCTCTGTTGCCTCTTTTCATCAATAGCGCCTTCTAATCTCGCTCGAGTCTCCTCATCCAGGCCCATATCGTCCATTCGTTCGTTTCTCTAAACCGAACAGAAACTACCAACCAAACAACAACCGGCGTTGGCCAAACGAACGGTACTCCTACTCGACCCTTGCACGTTTGTACACCTCACGTACCCCGTTGTCAGTCGTCATCCTGCCTCTTTGTCCTTCTTTCTCCTTTGTGCGACGCTGTGATTGCGCAGGCCCTTTTGCTTTTCGCCTATCCACCTTTTTTCGACGACAACCCTCGCGACGGACTTCACAACTATTTCTCATCCACCTCTCTGTCTTTCTTCGTCCGTCGACATCTCTTCTCGATCAAAAGCCGACTCCCAGCGTCTGTCAAAGGCTCGCTAACCGCCCATACGTCCTTCGCATTCGCCTGCGCCCTCTCGTTGTTTGCCCGTGTTTCGTCCTCTTCGAACCACAATCTCGATCCACGATCCGCCATGCAAAGTCCCTAATCGCAGCCTCTTCCCCCCTCGGAAACCAAATCGAGATTGGGGGGCGTCCTTTCAATCAGCGATTCTCCCCTTTCTCTGCATCTTTCGCGTTTTCCAGGCCGGCGGGCGCGCGTCGCGCATCCCGATACTGTCGCGCCGCGATCGTCTTTGATTCGATCACCGAACGCGCATCACGAGACGTATCATCACGAACTCGATCCCGAACGACGACACGACTCGCGCGTCAAACGGCACGGACGCACGCTTACTCAGTACCGCGCCGAGGCAATCGATCTCGCATTTGCAGAGCCACTCTTGGCCTCTCGCGGTGCCTGGCATCGACTACAGCCGCTCCTATTTGCCGACGGTTTTTGTTTTCTTTTTCTTTGTTCATTGCTTTTGCGTAACTCGTAACCTGCCACCCTTCTCCTGATGGCGGCTGCGATGGAGAACGGCGCGCCGAACGGCGGCGCTGTGCACACAAACCACGATAGAGACGCCAAACTGAACTCTCCCCAAAAGGCAAACGGTGTCAACGGCGATGTCAGCGGTGCAGACAAAATGGTCAACGGCGACGCAACAACAATAGCGAAACCATCGACAACCGAGACACCCACCTCACAATCATCAAGGATGAACGACCTGCCCGACCAGATTCAACACATCAGCACCAACTATGTGCCGCTCGGCTTCCTGCTGCAACGACTCGCACAAAAGACACACAACAACCTCCAGGATCTCATCCGCGAGCTGGCACGGAAACCGGTTGCAGGAAGCGGCGGCGCATCAGGCACCCCGCCCGCGCTACCACCGGGTACCGAAGATGGCTCGATCGAGAACATTGAGAAGAAGAAGGCCCTGCTGGACTTTGCGCGCAGCGAGCATGCCAACTGGGTGAAGGCCCTTGTCATCACAGAATGGAGCAAGAAGGCCAGCCAGATCAGCAAGCTCATCGACCTCGAGAACCACATGTTTGAGGAAGAGCTTGTCCGCTATGAGCAAGCGGTGTTCACCATGCTCAACCTCAAGCGCAACTTGAACGCCGCACGTGTGCCGAGTCCCGACCTCAAGACCGCCCTCAACGTTCTGTCGCGAGGCTCCGCCGGCTGGATGCCCGACCTTGGCTTTATCACCCCACCACCACTCAATGCCCAGGAGCAGCTCAAGAAGCTGGACGATATCAGCACGCTGCTCTCTCTCCGCCTCAACCTCGACGACCACGACACCATCCCTTACTTCTTCCGCAACAACTACTCGATTGCCTCGGGACGCGTCACGTTCAAGGTCCCCGGCGAATTCGAGGTTGACCTGACCCTGGCGAGCGACGACTTCTCCCAACAGCTGTGGTTCCTCGACCTGCGGTTCCTTTTCACGCCCGCACCGCGCGACTTGACACCCAGCCTCCGCAAGGCCCTCGAAGACCGCGTTAACAACGTGTTGGGGCTCGAGGGCCTGGCAGGCTGCTACCGCATGCTGCACGAGTATGTGCTGACACACAAAATCAACGAGCTGCGGCGGCAGGTGAAGGACCTGGCGCGCGGACGGTGGATCGATACGGTGCGCGCCGAACAGCTGAACCGTGCTATTGCAGTGCAGTACTGGACGTCACGGCACAGCGGAGGCAACAATTACAACAGCAGCGCCGCTGCTGGCCCCACTGGCAGCAACAACGCAGAGGTTCGCAGCTGGTTTATCATCGGCGTGCACAGCGGACACGATGCTGCGAGCGCCGACCTTCCCGAAGAGCAAATCACCAGCCGGCTCACACTGCGCTGGTTCCGTGACAACAAGGAGGTGAAGGATCTAGGCGACGACCAGATCGGCGACATTCTGACCACCATCTTGGCGGAGAGCGAAGAGACGGCCGAGGGCCAAAGCAATGACGATGGCAGCACACCACTCTCCGCCACTGTCGCCTTGTGCGCCGAGACCGTCCTACAGCGCATTGTCGCACTGCACGTCGAGCACATCCTGACCGGTATCCACACGAAACTGGCGGCCAAGCCGCTCTTTGCAAAGCGTCTAGCCACCATGCGCCTGCGCATCTCGTGCACCGACGCCAGCGCCTCCTTCCTCGAGATCCAGCTCACAAACACCGGCGACCGCATATGGGTGCGCATCGACCCCGTAACGGGCCTGTTCTCGCTCTCGCCACAGAAGTCGCGTGTCGTAACACACAGCGAAATGCGCATCAATGCGGCGGCGGCTGGCGGCTCGTTGGGTGGCGGGTCCACAGGAACGGGCGGCGACCCTGTGGAGGAGGGCTTCGTCATGCTCGAAAATGTTCGGAACCTCGCGGCTCAGGAGGACCTAGGGCGGCGTGCCAAGAGCTTCGGTTGGCAGGTCGTGCGGAACACAGGCCCCGGCGGCGGCCACTTGGTGAAGCCAGACGAGCTGCGGCAGGTGCTGAACCTGCGCGACTCCTACCAAGTCCTGTGGCTCAAACGACCCGACTGGGCGGCTCCCCAGTGGCACGTCATGGCGAGTCTCAGTCTCAGCGGTGACCGGTGGTGGCTTGTCAAGCTGGCTGAGCAGCAGACGCCCGCAGCGCCAGTACCGGGCCCCGGCCAGCCGCAGCAAGGACCCGCAGCGACCAGCTCGGCGCGCATCGTGATGCAGATGCTGCTTCCCATGGGAACCAGTCCCTCCGATCTCGACGACGCCTTCTTCTCGGACCTCACCATCTATGCGACGGGTGTCTTGGCGCAATACACCGACGCTCATGAGTTGTCGCAGCGACGGAAGATGGCCCAGGCGACGCGCGTGATCAACCCCTACCTGCCATCGCGCGCCAAATTACCAGCTATGAGCATCCGGCTGTCCGACCTTTTGTCGACCGGCGCCGCTGCCATCACCGGATCGCAACCTTCCACCACCACGACAACCATCAACAACCGCTCTATGATACCGTCTACGAACAGCCGCGGAAGGCATGCTCAAGCACAGCGCTGGTGGGCCTCCGACTTTTTGCAGCTGCTGTTCCGCGGTGTCGACATGGACGGGGACGACGAGAGAAACAGCGCCGCCAGCGACCGCCGCCGGCGCATCAGCGTGCTGGCCGAGGCTCGTCTGACCGTCCAAGACCGCAGCAAGTTCCGGCTACTCGGCAACAGCAGCCGAACGGACCAGGACGTGGCGTTCAACTCCCGCACGGGCCAGTTCTGCCTGTACCTGCGTGCCGCCGTTGGTGAGTCCGTCATCGACACGCTTGTGCGCCGTCTGCGGTCCATTGAGCGGCTCGTGGGCTTCCTCGACGCCATCCGTCGCGAGAGCCGCGTCGTGCACATCCAGACAGTCTCCCTGAGCCGGCTCGTATTCTCGTACAGCGTCGGCCCTGGCAGCCCGCTGTCGCCGGAGGAGAAGCAGAGCCTGACGACCGAGGCAGTTGCCGCCGCTACGGCGGCGGCCAATAGTTGCGGCCGGTGGGACGTCTCTGTCGACCTCTCGAGCTCTGCTGAGGTGCAGCTGCAACTCGAGCGCGGATGCCCGCACCTGCGCGTGGCCGACTTTCTGAACAACGTTGCCAACGACCCAACAACGTTTGCGGCTGTGCCGTTCTTCTTGACAGCCACACTGTCGCTGCATCGCGCGTTGGACCGTATTGAAGACGCCTGGGAGGGCCTGGTGATGCGCAACGCGGGTATGCTGGGCATCTTCCCCCGCGCGCTCGACTGGTACGTCGTGCGGTTCCTGATTCCACCTACGCCGCCCAGCGCCGGCGCACCAACGCCACCCGGTGCGGCACGCCCGCGCGTGCTGGTTCTGGAGCTGCGCCTTAAGAACCGCCGCAGCGAACTCTTGTGGCAAATCCGGCGCCTCGACAACAACTCGCCGGAGAGCACGGGCGCACCCGTCCCCGCGGCCCTAGCCAACGCGGCGCCATCGTCGGCGGACGACGACCTCGGCAAGGTGGTGCGGCGCGTCTTTGACGGCAGCGGACCGGGCTGGAAGGGTCTGTTGACGGCTGCCGTTGCCAGCCCATATCCAGAAAAGAACCCTGAAGAGTCGACCTCCGCTTCGACCTCGGCCTCGGCCGGCGGAACGGGCAAACCGACCCGCAACACCGGCAGCACGGGCATCGAGGACTGTCTGCTGCAGATCGACGAGGGCGTGCGGCAGTTGCTGGCAGGCTCGTTTGCGGCAGCCAGCAACAATGCAGCAGCCCAGCAGCGACGCGCGCAGGCGCTGGCTCAAGCCCAGGCCCAGGCCCACGCTCAGGCGCAGGCGCAACAGCAGAACAACGGCGGCATCGGCAGTATCAGCGGCAACAACAGCAACGGCAACGGATCCAACGGCGGCATCCCGCAAGCGCAGACGGCCCGCATGGGGTAGGACCACCATATCAGAACGAGCCTGGGCTTGCAGGGATACCAGAGAAGCTTCTGAGCTTTGCGCTTCGGGGAGAGGAGAACACGGAGAAGAAGAAGAGCGAGAACGACGGATGTTTCTTGTTTACAGGAAAAGAAGAAAAAAACACTTGCCCACACCCGGATATACCCCAATGCCCTTTTTCTTTCATCATGATACAATTGTTGTTTTGCGTTGGTGCTTTTCGTTTTTGTTTGTTATTTTTATGTGCCTTTCATTCTTATTCGTTCTGTATCTTATTTGTTTTCCAGCAACCTTTTTTTTTCATAGCATGGGACCACCGGACGGGGCCAAAAAGGACATTACGGCATAGAAGTGGTAAATACGATAGGCAAGGCAGAGATAATATTCAAATACAAAAGTAAAAATCACAAGTCGGGCTCTTGGAGGGAGGCAGGTGGTCGTCGTACAAACCGAGATGCGTTTCTGATGATGTTTTAAGGCTTTTTTTATCCTTTTTATTTTCGTTTACACTATTTTATTTATTAAAAATACTACTGAATGCTACTAATAATCACGGTTTTTGAAAGCAATTAAAAGTCAACAAGACACCAAAGCTAAACAAAGAGTATTTAATTGTTGATGGTTTGAAGCAGATGCTGAGATAAAAAGACCTCATCACTCATGTTGTTATTGCCCTCATTTTGCACACTAATTATCTTTCATAAGGAGTGACGTTTAGGGGATTCCAGGTCGCTGCACGTGATGCCCCGCAATAGAGCTTCCCCCGCCAAGGCACCTCTCGCGACACTCTCGATGCAGGCGAAACACTCCCCTCTCTCCTCCGGCCGTCCGACCTCACCAGACCCTCTCTATCGCCAACTACCGTCCCAGTCCGTCGGATTTGTTGCCCAATTCCATCCAACGTCCTTCCCGCCATCCGTCTACAGCTTCATATTCGTTCACAGGGGCAGCGTGTGCCCTTGACCGACCGCCCACGATGCCGGCCGACCCGTTTGATTCCGCTCTGTAGGTTACATCGACAATTCGTTTCGTCAACGTCCAAGTTTGTTGACGTCGCGGGCGGCTGCACCGTGTGGACTCCCGGGCGTTTGAACCTCGTCACTAACTGACCAGTGACCTCCTCCGCCGTCTCAACCCCAAACACACAACCGACCACCTGAACAACATCCTCGTGCTTGCGCCCGACCTGACCGAAGACTTGCTGTCGTCCGTTGACCAGCCCCTGACGGTCCGCCGTTGCAAGCAGACGGGCCGCGACTACCTGCTGTGCGACTACAACCGCGACGGCGACTCGTACCGTTCGCCATGGTCGAACCAGTTTGACCCGCCGCTGGAGGGCGGCCTGAACAAGGCGGGCGGCAGCGAAAGCGGCGGCGGCGGCGGACTCGGCGGCATTGGTGCGGGCGGTGCCAGCGAGGGTGCGGGCGAGGGTGCTGTGCCGGGCGAGCGCGTGCGCAAGATGGAGATCCAGGCGAACGAGGCGTTTGACGTGTACCGCGACATGTACTACGAGGGCGGCGTGTCGAGCGTGTACTTTTGGAACCTGGACGACGGCTTTGCGGGCGTCGTGTTGATGAAGAAGGCGTCGCCGCCCTCCTCGTCGTCGTCGTCGGGCGTTTGGGACTCGATCCACGTGTTTGAGGCGATTGACCGCGGCCGCACCACCAACTACCGGCTGACCTCAACGGTCATCCTGAGCCTCGAGACGGGTGACGGCCACCTCGACCTGAGCGGCAACATGACGCGGCAGCTCGAGCAGGACCTGCCCGTGTCCAACGGCGATGCCAGCCACATTGCCAACATTGGCCGGCTGGTCGAGGACATGGAGAGCAAGATGCGCAACCAGCTGCAGGAGGTGTACTTTGGCAAGGCCAAGGACGTGGTGGGCGACCTGCGCAGTGTGGGCAGCCTGTCCGAGGGCCAGCGGGACCGCGAGACGCACCGCGAGATGATTAGCGGCGTGCGGGGGCGGAGTTGAGTGTCGTGAGAGCACTGTTTATGACATTTTTTGATTTGATTTGTTGGCCTTTTGCTTCTACTTTGTACTTTTTCTTTTGGTGCTGCGCATTTTGTCTCTCCATACAATGAAAAGGACACTTTCACGACTGCAGATCGATTCGGGTTCTACAAAAACAACTCGGATGCAAAACGACGATACGAAGATGAGAAGAACAAGTCAGCGAGTGTGGCAACAGGTCGACTCAAAAAGACACTGATATGGAGCAGTTCTGTGGAGCACCGTCGGATCGTTCTCTACCTTTGTCCTGGGTTTGCCCAAGCAGTGTTCCCTTGGGTTGGTATCCATGGGACTCACATGGCCAGGCCCCAGCTCCATCTCCGGTACTGGGACTGGCAAGGCTGTTGCCTGTAAAAATGCCATGTTCTTTCCGGTCGGTAATTTCCATGTGGGCCGAGCCCAAAGGAACGAAGCGCAGTCTGTGAAATGCCCTATGTAACATATTGAATATCATTATTTAGAATCCGAAGAGGCACGGCCAGGCCACGACGTTCTGCACCCTGGACCCTGCTGAAGAATATTCTCTTTGCCTTCGTTGCCCCGTCTTTCATTCCCGGGCCCGCCTGGGTTTGTCTCCTTTGAGTTATCGAATCGCCAGAAAGCGCACGTGCAACAGAGGCCATAAGGCGGCCCGTTCGCCTTTCTGCACAGCCATCAGATGCACATCGTAACCCTCATCGTTTCGGGGGCATGTCATAACGACATACGGAGTACAGCAAAGAGTCATGGCCATCGTGTCAGGAGATGATACGACAGGTAGTCGAAGTAGGCGAGGCATTTGCACGGCTGCAAAGGACGCCGGAGACGCCATCAAGGAGGCGAAAGGAGAAGAGAAAATACAACCACAAGACAAGGTCACAAAAATGGACGGATACGACAGCCTCTCGGCGAGACCCGACGTGCTTCTTTGGGAGAGACATATGACATTATGACGGCGAGGGTGTCACTTTGTGACGAGGCGGGAAAAACACACACGAGATTTCATGCAGTGTCCAACCGACGGAAGACAGGAAGAACACTCCTCACGCCCTTGTTGCCATTGCCACGTTTTCTACGTTGTCGCCCCCCAATATCTCGGCTTCTAGCTGATATGATGCGCCGCAGCTTTCCTTTTTTGTCACGTATCGTTGCATTGGGGGCGGCATGGGTCGACTGCTGGTTATTGAAATCCACACTACGGAGCAACACTCTGTATTGCTTGCACTGCGTGGTATCACGAAGCCAACGACTCTCAACACCTTGGCTAGACCCACCAAACAAATCTCCGCCAACGCCGGGACCACAAAGCGATATCATGACCTGTCTCTTTTTTTATTTTATTTTTATTTATTTATATGTTTTATGCTCCATCTCTGTCGAAGAGCTTGCTTGACAAGCGTTTAACACGTGTCTGACAAGACTACGGAGACGCATGCACATGTACTCCGTAACTTACATGCACCCACACAGGTTGTTATTTTCTCTTCAGAGGTTAGTGCTGGCGTGGAGGCCCCTGCGCCGCGCTCGCATGCACGCCGTGCGCGTCCTGCCGCTGCAGAATTTGAAAGTTTTCTGGGTCTTGTCTTTGCGTCGTCGGGTTCCTTGACGCTTAGCCCCTTTTCCACGCAGACAAGTAATCAAACGGGTGGCAAAAGACTGCCAAAAACGACAAGTAAAATAAGAAAATCTGCGCAATGTCAATAAAGAAAAAGAATACTCTGAAACGTGCAAGGGGACAGAAGCGAGAAAAGACTCTTCTAGAAGAATATGGGGCGACATAGGCGGTAAGGAGCGTGCCTTACTGCTCAATAGAGTGCCACGCCAGACGGATGAACAGGTTGTAGAGCAGCGTATTCGTGTCTTTTATTGGCCTCTATTTCAATCTGTCCGCAGCTCTTTCGTCTGCTGTCTCATTCTCATTATGTGAGCCCGCAACGGCATTCCTTCTTCTGCTTCCCGCCTCGTACCGTTCTGGGAATGGCACAGGAAGACGGGATGGGATGGCATGTTGTGTCTCGTTTGGCGCCCTATCATCAACGGGACACACGCTGCGGTATTACTGGCGTTGGCCTGGAGGTTGCAGTGGATGCAAGGAAGTATTCTAGAAGGCCCAGAGGCAATTAAAGGATAGAAGCACGAGGACAAAAATAGTGGAGGTGGTGTGGGTAAAGATGCAGGGAGCCAAACTGGGTTTCTGGTTTCTCTGGGTGCTTGTTGGCCTCATACGTGAGGGACGGGAATTGGGCGGCGTACGGAGTACAGTCGGATGGCGGGCAGCAAAAGCGGAGAGCCAGCGCCGTTTGTTGGAGGGTGCCTTCTTGACGGATGCGAGAGATGACGGGGACATGACGCAACAAAAAGCAAGGAGATAGTAAAAGAAAAAGAAAAGGTTAAAGATGGAGGGAGAGAGGCAGAGACAAGAAGAGTGAACAGGCAAAGAAGGCTCGGAGAGCACGGAATGAGCTACGTAGGAGGAATTAACCGGAATGGCTTGGACGTCAACGCAACTCGGTCAGTGGAAGTAAAGAGAAAAGAAGAAAAAGAAAAAGAAAACATGCTGGATCATGAGATGGTGTGTGAGTGACACGAAGGTCTTCATTGTACTGTCACTTCTCATGAGACACCATAAAATAGGAGACATTTTTGGAGACAAAGAATGCGAGACAGACACGAATGTGAACAGAGGCTGGTTGCATAGGCGGCGGAGAGATCGGATGGAGGGATTTAAGTGTCGTTGATACATGGACGTTCAACTTGCACAACATGCAAAGTCATCAAACTCCACCTGTTCATGTTGGCAACCGCGATGCTGCAAGGGACCGACACGCAGAGAGGGAAGGCTCGCATGGATATGCACGCTGCCAAAGAGGGCAAGCACGATGAGGGCTTACACAAAAAGGGGAACACGACAGCAGTAGTACGGCGCACTCTCCTATGGGAAGGCGCGTTTGTGTTCCTAGGCACATCGCCTGCCTTCCTCAATCAATATTCCGTTGCTTCGTGCCTTCCCTCGTCTGCCGCTAAACTGTCGACCCATTTTCACGCACGCCGTTGACCTCTCCTTTTCTCTTTGATATAGGTAGCTAGTATGTCGTGCACTCTTCTTGTGGAGAAACATTCAATGGCCCTGGCCCATCCCCTGTCGTCGCCTGTCCGTCATCCGTCATCTGTTACAAAGCCACTAGCTCTAACACGATCACGCTAGAAAAGGGACGCAGTAGGGAATTGGGGACGAAGGCCTGGCTGGGACGGAGGCGAGGAAGGTGCGATGTCGTGGTGAGAGACGGAAATTGCGGTCGAATACTACGAGGTTCATACTGAGTGCGGAGGACGGAGTACAAGCCCAACGTAAACATCAAAAGGAAGGTGCAATGTAGGCACTTCCTACAACATGGAACAGCCCGCATTCTTTCTAGAACAATATGGGCAGGAGCCGATTGTGACCCGACTCCTAAAGTATCTTACGTCGTATTTCTTTATTTCTCCGTACGTCGTACGCATATATCAAAACAACGATTCACCGTTGCAAATACCCCGACACATACGCCGTACACCTTAATGTCGGCTGTTTATTCTGGATCTTGTGAACATGCTGTCACGTACCTCCAAGAGTCGGATGGCAGCACGAACAGGAATGTTGTGTGCGACACCTCGACATGACACGGGCGCCTGAAACCCAGACAGTCTCCTATTCTCCTGCTGCACGCCTCCTCTCCATACTTCTTGCTCCTGGTCAAGCAAAACAGAGCGAACAGTAAGATTTGCATGAAGAAGGGTCCCCACTTACAGACTAAAAGTGGCCAAACAGGCCTGGTCTGCAGCGGCAAAGGCGGCGACTTCGGCCAGGCCCACGACCATCGCTCAGCGTCAGTCCTGATTCCTCTCTGCATGGCGCTCTCAGACTAAAAGAAAAAAGGCATGTCGCCGTTTGGGAGCCGTGTGGAAAGGGAAAGACATTCGGCATTCTGTCATTTTCTCTCGTCTTTTTTTTTATACTCAGCATGTCTCCCCTTGTCTACGACATATTGCTCCGTAGCTCTTTCCCATTTTAGCCCCCAAGCCTGTGCGTGACTTCGTCCCAATCTCTCCACCCTTTCCGTTCAAAAGACAACCAGGCGTCTCATGCCCTGTGGCCTCCTTCCCCTTGTCGGTTTTGTCTCCTTCCCTCAACTCGTGCCTCACCTCCCCCTCCGTCTTCTACTCCTTCCGTGACTTCCTCCCGCCTTATCCCCTTTCTCTCACCTTTGGCCGCACCTGCACCGTTCTGCTGTCAACCCCGGCCACTCCTTCCTCATATTCTCCGGCATTGAATCCTGCAGACACAGACACAGAGCCTGCTCGGTTTGTCTCCCTCAGCGTAACCTGCATTTTCTGCAGAATATACCCTCCACCTGGGAAAAAGCCTGCATTTTTGTCTCTACTGCATGCCCCCTGTCCAATCCTTGCAGTTCTATACCGCAGCAATTCTTTATTTGTTATTTCTTATTTTCATTCTGACCGTTGCATTTGTGCTTCATTTGCCTCGTGGCGAGCCGTCTCTATTTCTCTATTTCTCTTTTCTTTTTTCCTCTTGTCTCTCGCTCCTGCCTTTCAAACCCCAAACCGCAAGTGCCTTTGTTGGTAGGTCCCGACTCTCTTTCCATTTATGAGTCCGTCTGTCCTTTTCGTCTCTGTTCTTCCTTGGCACCTTCCGTTTCCCTTCTTTACCTCGCTTCTCCTTCCTATTTTTCTGTTCTTCCTTCGGATTCCGCAACTGTCACAAGTTCTCGCCTCACCCCCTTTTCTTACAAAGTACGTCGTTCGCCCTGATAATCTTTTGTCCGCGTCCAAAAACCTCCATTGTCCTCTTTTCTGTTTTTCTATTCGGCTTCGGCCACCTTAATTAACCCTACGTCCCACGCTCGACCTAAGCCAAAGTGCCCGCCGCCCGCCCGCGAACCGCCCGCCCCCCTCAATCATAATTACAAGCTAACTCGGCTCGTCTAGCACCTCGCGCCCGTCGTTCCCTCTGCCTTACGGTAACCGCCCGACTAAACAGCTATAGGACGAGAGATATATCTCCCTACACTCTCCCGCCTCCCCTGACCCTGATCGCACAGCCGACAGGAACGCCAACATTTTCCAACAATCCCGTCTAAAATAAGGGGTCCCTTTCTCACGAATTTCATTCACATACGACCGCCAAAACGAACTGACATCGACTTACCATCGGCTTGCCACTGGCTCGAGACAACTGCTGGTACTAAGAATAAGTAACAGGCAGTCCTTGCCCCTTACTTCGACCTTCCCCGCGTTGACTGCCGTGCACCGGACTTTCTGCTCCAATAGCTGCGTTGTCTGGGTCAATCCACAAATCAACAAGCGGCCCAGAGCACGAAACGACACCAACGACGTAGAAGTCACGTCTGGGCGACTGGAGAACTAAAGAGCAAGCTCCCGGGATCGATACGCCGCGGAGGGACTGGCAATTGGTGGTCGATACGATTCGGGGTACTGCCGCTGGGCTATTTCATCGCGAGTGTCAAGTCCAAGCAACTAGGCGACATAGGACGAGAGCTGTTCTTCACAGTCTCAACTAGGACTCGGGGTCAGAAAAGAAGCAACTCGACGACACTGTAACCGCCCGCCCATCCCGCCAACACACTACTCCACAACCATGACGGACAAGCCCTCCGTCCTCATCATCGGTGGCCTCGGCTACATTGGCCGCTTCCTCGCTCGCTACATCCACGACAATGAGCTGGCCTCGGAGATCCGCCTTGTCGACAAAGTTCTCCCGCAGCTGGCATGGCTGGCCCCCGAGTTTAAAGAGGCGTGCTCCGGCTCCAATTTTATGCAGGCCGACGCAAGCAGAGAGCGTGAGTCCACAGCATTACTCGCCAATGTCAACATACCACTGGCCAACATGAGACTCGTATTGACGTACATGTAGAATCACTGGCACGGATATTCGACCGAGCCGATGGCGCGCAGTGGGACTACGTCTTCAACTGCGGCGGCGAGACGCGCTATTCACAGGACGACGAGGTGTACCGCCTGCGGTCATTAGGGCTGTCGCTCGCCGTCGGCCAAGAGGCCGCCAAGCGGGGGGTCAAGGCGTTTATCGAGCTCAGCACCGGCATGGTCTACAAGCCCGATTCCAAGGCGAGCGAGGAGTCCGACAAGCTCAAGCCGTGGAGCCGCATTGCCGTGTTCAAGCTGCAGGCCGAGCAGCAGCTGGCCAAGATTGAGGGGTATGTCTCTTTCTCTGTTTCTCGATTTTGTTTCTCGATTTTGTTTCTCTCTCGTGTTGCATCGTCTATAAAATCGCACAACCTGCTGACCATTCAGACTCAACCTTGTCATCATCCGCCTGGCACACGTGTACGGCCCGTACGCCTCGCAGTGGGTCGCCACCGCGCTGAGCATGGCCCGCGTCTACAAGGACCTCGACGAGGAGATGAAGTGGCTGTGGACCAAGGACCTGCGCACCAACACCGTCCACATTGACGACGTCACCCGCGCGCTCTGGGAGACCACGCACTGGTACGCCAAGCGCGGCGGTCGCGAGGAGTGGGATGCCAAGGCCATGGGCACCGCCGTGCCCGTGTTCAACGTTGTCGACAAAGGCGCCACTACGCAAGGCACCATGGCTGGCATCATTGCCGAGACATTTGGCATCAAGACAGGCTTCCAGGGCCAGCTCATCAGCACCTTTGCACGCCTGAACATGGACAGTGTCGTCGAGGACGTCAACGATGAGCTGCTGGGGCCTTGGGCCAACCTGTTGGCAGCAGCCGGAATCACGCGCCCTGGCCCGCTCACGCCGTTCATGGAGAAGGAGCTACTCAAGGACACAGACCTCAGCATGAACGGCAGCCGGCTGGAGCGTGTTGTCGGCTTCCAGTACAATAAGCCCGAAATCACGGCTGAGCTGGTGGCCGAGGTGATTGAGAGCTACAAGAAGATGAACTGGTGGCCATAACACGGATCGCGTAGCATGGACCGAACTTACATGATGATGAACGGCCGCTAGTGTGATCCCCACCCTCCGCCCTCCCTCGCCTCTCTCGTGACTACCTATCCAGCACGTCCTATCTTCTTCTAATGTTCTGGCTATTCAGTTTTGATTTCTCTTTCCATTGTTTCTATTCTCCTTTGAAAGCTTGCGGTTGCATACCGGGGCGGTGTACCATTACGATATCTGGGCTCTATTTCCCTTTCTTCTCTTGGGTTGGCCATTTTATTCTTTTTTATTCTTTTTTATTCTTTTTCTTTTTCTTTTCCTTTTCTTTTGAGTTCTTCTTGCTCATGCACATTTTTGTTTCACCCGGTATTAAAATCTATCATTATATTGTTGATATCCTCGACACACGGACCGGTAATTCCACACCAACGACACGCTCATACCAAGATATACACATACACACAACACGCAAACTTAACTCACACTTGAAAATAATATACATTTGGTTACATCTAATTGCTTGTCCTACAGCTGAGGCTGTTCCCTAAACAGCCGTTTCGCTTGGTACCCTTGCCGAACCGACTTCACACGTCATGACTCAGTCATACCTTCCTACGTTGTAATAGTCTTTGGGTACGTCAAGCTACTCTGGGGAAACTATTTGCTGTGGCCCTGGACACAGCCCCCGCGAGACCATATTGGAGAGGCTCAAAAGGGACAATGACCGGCGGCCGGCGGCCGGCGCCACACCTTGACCAATCGTATTTTTATCGAAAGGCCGCCGCCCTTGCTTAGCGTGGAGATGACATGATGGCGATCTTATTCGTTTTTGCCCAACAAGCCTGTTCTTTAGTGATTCTTTACTTGCACGGGGACAGAACGTGTGAAAATGAGGGGTTGGCCCGGGGGAGGGGACACGGCCAAGCATGGGGCAAGGTGAGGCTCAAGTTTCGTGGCCCGTGTTGGCCTCCGTTGGGCGCGGTGTATGACTGTGTGACCACAGCTGTAAGGTCAACGAACTGGACACATGAAATGGCTGCAGGGGAAAAGACGGCAGAACGGCTCGGAACCGGGAGTGGCACTATGCGCGTGCTACGACGGAACAGGGGAAGGTGTGCTGCTCTTTGATAATCGTAACAGGAAGGAGGCCTAGTTTGGCCACTTCTCATCATCTCTCGGCCGCCTGACGACATGGAAGGTGCTTGCGTAGGCGCGCAAAGAAAAGCATGCGCTCTGGCAGAGATTTGGGACGAGGTGGGGCTGGCGGTATTACGGGGATGGGGTACGGTGGAGGAAAGAGCGAGGGACAAAACCTCAACGACATGTGAAAGTGGTTTTTGGCTAGCGGAAAGCGGGCAAGACCACGGGCTTGTTTTGCTTGCAAAAGTGGTCCGTAACCACATGCGAGAAAAAAACAGACCCTTGTCTCGTCCCAAAGGTCAACGGAAAGTGACGCTGGTGTGAGTTCCCCCTCGGCTTCTCTTTTGATGATGGTCGTTCCTTGCCTTGTATTTCGTGAATTTGCTTGGGGATACGACCGGCCCCGATTTCCACTTTTGTTCGTTAGCTCCTCCCCTCCTTGTCCGTCCCCAGGACAGTCTCTCCTTCCCCAGAATAATCGACTCTGTATTTAATATTGCGGCAACCGCTCCATCGGACAGGCTGCCCTTTTCTCTTTCCTTTCCTTCTTCCCCATTTCCATCCAACCAGCACTCCAAGTCATCCCCTTGCCTTCCCCGCATTCTCAACCACATCGTACTGCACCTCTACCTCGTGCCTCATCAACACCGCACACCTCTATCACCATGGCCGCCCCCGCGAGCAAGACCATCCACAACCTGAACGGGAAATGGCAGATGGTAGGTAGCACCACGGAGCGCAAAGGACGATCGGACACTGTGCCATTTTATTGTTGGGCAGCGACTAACACCCCTCCCAGAACAAGTCCCTGTCGGGTGACTTTGGGGCCATCCTCAGCCTCCAGGGCATCGGCTTCCTCGTGCGCAAGGCCATTAGCGCCGGCACCATCACTCTGCACGTCTCCCAGATTCAGGCGCCACCGTCCGAGCCCACCGAGGATCCCATTGAGGAGTCCGCCAAGACCGAGAACGTCACCCACATCAACATTGACCAGACCATGACCGGCGGCATCAAGGGCACCACCGAGCGCCGCTGCGTCGACAACCGCCGCCGCGAGCACACCGATTGGTTGTTTGGCCACGTTATCGGCCGCACGATCTACTACAAGGGCCCCGGTGCTGCTGTCGCTCTTGCCAAGGACTTTCCCGATGCGTACCTGGTTGAGGGTGCGTCACTCCATCCTCTCCTCTCTCCCCCCGTCCCCACCAAAGAATAATGTTTGAATACTAACATACGTGTACGTACGTAGGCTGGCCGGAGGATGGTGAGGACCTGCTGGTGAGCTACGTCAAGAATCTGGACAAGTCCGGCGGCTGGGAGGCGACGCAGGTGTGGGGTTTCCAGACGGCCAAGGACGGCACGCGCCGGTATGTGCGCAACGTCGTCGTCACCAAGGGCGAGGGCAGCAGCCAGCAGCGCGTGGCCGTCCAACTGATCTATGACTTCCTTGGTGAGCTGGACAACGAAAAGGCCGACGATGGCGACCTGACCTACTAAGGCAGGATCATGGTTGTGTGAAAAAAGAGTTAGGGACAAGGGGCCGCGAGAACGTGCCTGCTATGTTCCCAATCTAAATGATTGTCCGTCTTCCCTGCTGTCGATCTTTCTTGCATGTTGGGCCACTCCATACCATACAGTTCTTCGCGAGGCTGCGCCTGTACCTCGTCGTCGGATGTTTGCTTTTTCTCATTAGAGTAAGCTACATATTACTTACTATACGTAATTCTACGAAGACATAATACAAGGGACTTATATGACGGTAGGAAATGGCGTTTAGCAAGAAAATTTAACTGCGTCTAATCGTGTTGAATCGTGTCCGTCGCATGACGCCCAGGTACCATCTCTTTGTCTTTTTTATTGTGAAACCATGCAACCAAAAACGCCCATATGCTGTTGAGAGGACGAACACCGTAGCAAAGAAAACAACAACAACCAGACAGCAAAAAAAAAAGAAACGACGACACCGTCCCGCCCACACGGCGTCCCATTCTACGCCGGCCGCCGTTTCACAAACTCTTCCAAATCCGCGGCCGTCGCCACGCCCAGTACAAATCGCCGCCGCTCGTCCGTGATCACGGCAAACTGCTGCGCCTCGCCCCGTGTCATGGCGCCGGCAAAAAAGGCCTCCAGCTGCTCGAGCGGCGTCTGCATCGTAATCACCCGGTATGCACGGCCCTGCCGCCGGAAGCCGAAGCGCGTCATCGCCGCACTGCTGCCCAGCTTGTCGTCGGGCGCGACCTGGCCGGCCGCCAGCAGGCGCTGCAGCTGCGGCATCGAGACGTATCCGAGCAGGGCACGCGTGGTGCCGTCGACGACGGTGAGGTGGGTGAAGTCGCGCTCAAAGGCGGCATTGATAGCCTGGCCGACGGTGTCGGAGGGCGTGAGGGAGAGGGCAGCGGGCGGCTCGAGGTCCTCGACGGTGGCCTTGGACGCGGGTTAGTAAAATAGCGCTCACCAACTTTGGTAATGTCATAGTATCATGCAAGACCGAAAACAGTACTCACCCCCCGGTAGCGGTCAGTCCACTTGGAGACAAACGGCTCGGTGGTGCCGGCACTCGCGGTGCCGGCCGGAGCGGCAACGTCGGTCATCGTGGGGAGAAGAGAGGAAGTGCGAGGAGTCTCGTTGTAGGCGGTCAAAGTTGTCCCTGCGGCAACGAGTGGGGAGGTAGGATTCAACAATGGTAGTCGCTTCGTCTAGCCTGCTCTTCGTTCTGCTCGTTGGGGCCTGGTGATGAGGATCGTATTGGGCATGACGCAACTTTTCGGAGGGGATTGTCGACTGCTTCTTCCTTGCTGCTCCCCTCGCCATTTTGCCAATCTGACTCCATCGTCACTAGCCTCTTTTGCAGGTCACGTGCTCATACTTTACAAGTGAGATCTTGCCCATCATCGTCGCAAACCCCCACGTCGGGGCAGTACGCAATTGATTTCTACCATGTTCGGCTTCTCTCGTTTGCAAAAGCTTGTCATTTGTCTCTCTTGTTCTCGCTTTCTCTCCGTTCGAGTTCATCAATAGCTAGATGCTCCTGTTTGGTGTAGTGCAATGTGGATACCTGTGCACATGACTTGCTAAACCGCATTGCTCCGGGTGGAGACACACGGAAGACGTCGGCACGCGGGGCCGCTATGATCGATCGCTCTTACTTTGCTATCGTAGACCGCAGCATGGCATTGAGGAAAGAACGGCAGGCATGCTTCTCGAAGTTCGGTGCTCTTCGTCAAGCTGCGAGTGCCAGCCTTGTGTTCTCTTTGCATGGTCCTAAGGACACATCATGGAGAAAAAGGCGAGGTAATCCGTAAAATCCAATGGCTGTTAGCTCCTTCTCTAATTAATTACGTCACTTGGCTGCTCGTGTGCAGCTCTTGTGAGTACTGTGCGACCGTGGATTGATATGCAAGTTGACCGGAAAGATTGAAAAGGACGGCCATGTCGCCATTCGTTTGGAAGGGCTTCTTCGGCGCAATCGCAAGCATGTAGTTGTAGTTTGCTTTATTGACGCAGGGCGCTGTGGTGTCCAAAATAATATGAGGTTGTCCAGTACCTGCACCGAAGCATACCAGCTGTTGGCCCGGCTGACATCATGGAAATTGCGCACATAACACATGCCCCGGGGATAGCACTCAGCCAACAACCCGATCCTTTGATTTTGTGTCTTTTACTTGGCCAAGCTCTGGCGATTCCACATTTGTACTTTATACGCCGCTTTGCTGTCCAGATCAGGAAACTCGATGTTGCTGCTGCTCCCGGTAGCTCTTGCCCGCAAGGTGCCCAGTTGCGCCCACTTGTTCCTTCTGGAACAGAGCTTCGCAAAGGAGGGGGTGCTACTGAAACAAAGGAGGGAAGGAGCAACCAACCTGGCCTATCGGTTTGTATCGCCCATTCCTTGCGCTGGGCCTCCGTAATATTTTCTTAGTCAATAGCACGTTCGGCAAACGATCTCGATTGGTTTGGCTTCGATTTCTCGTTTGTTCGATCTAGTCCTCCCTTTTCTTGTCACTGCCATCCGATTCGCATCGCGAACAACAGCTTGCCTCGTTGTTTTTTGCCGCCGTGATTCTCTACACATCCCCGTGAGTATGCTCTTTCTAGATTGGCTCGTGTTTCTGGGTGCTGTCCCTTGATTCGTTGGCATCGTCAGATATCGCGATGCCGTACTTTCTTACCACCGCTAATCCCGTGCCTTCACCAAGACTCTTATCGTCTCCCCTCTTTCCTAAGCGTCGCTCGCCATGGCGTCCTCGTTCTTCTTCCCGCGACCCGATACCCTGAAAAGGGGCTTCAGCACCACCGGCAGCGGCCCGGCAGGAACGCGTGGCCTGGCCCCTCAGTTCCGCCCGGAACTCTGCGTGGCCTACTCCGTCGTCGATGACGCCAAGGGCAAGGCGCAGAAGCTCAGTGCTGAAGCCCAGAAGGAATTTGAAAAGGGCACCGCGGCCGCCTCCAACGCCGTGTCCAGGATCACGCCCCCGGCCAAGGCACCCGGTATCGAGCTGTACTCGGGCAACTACTACGCTGCGTGCACGTTTGGTGGCATGCTGGCGTGTGGTCTGACGCACACGGCTGTCACGCCGCTTGATCTCGTCAAGGTGCGTCGCCAGGTCGACTCCAGCCTGTACAAGAGCAACGTGCAGGGCTGGGGCCTGATCTACCGGGCCGAGGGCCTGCGAGGCATCTTTACGGGTTGGAGCCCGACGCTGTTTGGCTACTCGGCCCAGGGCGCCTTCAAGTACGGCTGGTACGAGTACTTCAAGAAGACGTACTCGGACATCGTCGGGCCCGAGCGTGCCCACACCTACAAGACGAGCGTCTACCTGGCGGCGTCGGCGTCGGCCGAGTTCTTGGCCGACATTGCCCTGTGCCCCTTTGAGGCTGTCAAGGTGCGCATGCAGGGCAGCCTGCAGTCCCCGTACCGTGGCACGTTTGACGGCATCAGCAAGATCATGGCGGCCGAGGGCCTGGGCGGCCTCTACAAGGGCCTGTACCCGCTGTGGGCGCGGCAGATCCCCTACACCATGATGAAGTTTGCGTCCTTTGAGACCATTGTCGACATGATTTACGCACGCCTGCCCGGCGCCAAGAGCGACTACGGCAAGGCCGCGCAGACGGGCGTGTCGTTTACGGGCGGCTACCTGGCCGGCATTCTGTGTGCCATTGTCTCGCACCCGGCCGACGTCATGGTCAGCAAGCTCAATGCGTACCGCAAGCCGGGCGAGGCCTTTGGCGCCGTGGTGTCGCGCATTTACGGCGACATTGGCTTTGGTGGCCTGTGGAACGGCCTGGGCGTGCGCATTATTATGATCGGCACGCTGACGGGTCTGCAGTGGATGATCTACGACTACTTCAAGATCTTCATGGGCTTGCCGACGACCGGTGGTGCGCCGCCGCCGGAGCAGAAGAAGTAGGAGGTAGCTGGAGCCGTTAGGAAATGGTCGTCGAGTGCCGATGTCGATTCGATTTCGATTCCGATGCCGATGTTGGAGCTACTATAGTGTCGATTGCCTTTCTGGAACATTTGAAGCTTATCGGACTGTCAAATTTGTCTGTCACTTTGGATGTTCTTTCTTCTTCTCCGTCTTTTCCTTTCTCTTCTTATTTTGTTAATTTTTCTTTTTCTGCGTTTCGTTCGTCAACGATGTGAACAAAACAATATAATCAATACAACATTTTGATGGACATCATCTCTGTGTTATCTCGAGCTGAGCAAATAACCTCAACTGCCACCATTTAACCACCACTTGGACTGGTAGTCGTGCCCTCCTCTGCTCCATCAAATACGCAACATCTGGAGATATCGAATGTGTCCGCGAAGGGAGAGCGGTGGAGACAAGGATGGCGTATCAGTTCGTATTTCCATAATTATAAATGCCACGGCACAACTGAAACTCCGCGGACGCTCACCTTCACCTTTTGCTCACCTCACAAGCTGGCACATATCGGACATACGCTATATCCAGAACATCAAAAGTCCCGCCAGTCCACGCCACTCCGTAAATACGTCACGGTGGCTTTGCTATCTAGTGAGCTTGTTAGGCGGTGCCGTTCCCAAAGCCCCCTGCTCTTTCCGTCGCTAACATGCAGGTCAGAATCGCTTCTGTGCGATCGGTCTTTTTGCTGGCTCTATGGACTCCGTTCCTCTACGAAAAGTACGTTGAAGTCCTTGGGTTGCATGCGCCAGCAGAGAGCCTTAGGACACATGGCATGCTTAGGGTTTTATAATTGCATTCTGTGGGTTTCAACATCGACGTGCTTATCCATGGACACATTCCAGCCGAACTGCATCGCGAACGACAGCACATACGGTGCACGAGATGAACAGAAGGACAAGGACGGTAAGACAGCCGATGTGGGAAAGAGAAGTGCGCCTCATTTGCCGCTCCCGATCTCGTAAGCCCTCCATTTTCACAAACAAAAGAAACCACAGCCATGCAGCAGCCGGCCAGTCTAACTGCTTTCAATAACACACTGACTCTGATGCATCCGATCGTGTGCCAACAGCCAACCGCCAGCAGCCAACCGCCAACGGCCAACACGAGTCTCTCGTCCTGGTAATTTGCTATGCCAGCAGCATTCCACCTGTCTTTCTTCTCTTCCACTCTCATCCATCTCGTTCTCCTTCTCCCCGAAAGCTCCCCCTCACTTCCCCTCCTACGACGTGTGCTGTCATGCGGCGCTTTCTCGGTTCAAATAGGCCATACCCCGATTTCTTGGAGAGCAAACCTGATCGCTCGTAGCACATCGTACGACGTACGATACATGCAATATCCAGCCCTACCTGTGGCATTTTGTCAGTAGTCCTGCAGCTCGTCATAGTCCTTGTTTGCGCCCTGCAACAGAGGTGGCAATCAAGCCCTGTCCGTCGCCGCTAGTAGAGGGGCACGGTGGTGAAACGTTCGTGGACTGGAGACAAAGCTAAGAAAGTGTCTCACGGGTGTTGGTTTGGTTGATGTTGGATTGTTTTTGCAGGTTTTTTGTGCCAGTTGAACTGCGGTGCATTTGTCCTGACGAGTCCCATCGAGCACAACGCACTGTGTCGCTCACTTTCCCAGCAGGGCCAAAGGCCGTCCCCGTGGTTCGTCACACCACAGCACTTGCCGTTTTCCGCGTGGCAATTCTGAGATTTCTCAAGTCGTGCTTTCCTCCCACATTGAATTTGAGACGGTCTTTGCCTCGTTCTTTCCCCTGCTACGCCATTCCTGGACCCTGCAATTGCCTAAAAGTAGCGCAAACGTGCTAGCTCTTCCCCGCCCACCTGGCGAACCATGGCCGCCAAAAACGTGGTTGGGAGGTGGAAGGCGCCAAATAAAGTAATAAAATATGGAGTTAAAAAAATTGTTAAATCAGCAAAAAAACAAGAAAAACAACCACCCTTCCCCCCTAACACCAAAGCGCACCTGTAGCTAGCACACGCCTGCACCCCCTCTTTTGACACTGATCTTCCCGTGAAATTGTCTCTTCCCGGTCCTTTCCAAGGGTTGACGTTTTGCAAATCCGTGTCAAAATAGGGCCTGACAGACGGTCGGTGTCGGATATGTGTCCCCACTTCTGGCCGTTGTTCTTGCCCACTTTGTGCTTTCCGTGGTGTCGGGTTGCGTCCAAAGAGACAGACCGAGTCCAAAGAAGATGGGACGAGAAAAGAGCACAAAAACAGACGTGTGACCATCCCGGGGCATCGTGCATTGTCGTATTGGCCAAACCCATTTGCTTTGTATGTTCTGAGGGGCATTGCGCTGGACATTCGAATGTATGTTGGCCGAGTGGTGCTTGGGACGCTGGTCATCGGCGCGCTAAGCCGGTCTGTTCCTTCCCAGTCCCTCGTTGCTCTTCCTCTTCTGTTCTCTGGTACCTACTGGCGTCGTGGGCTCACCCACAACAGTCGAAGTTTCCTCCTATGGGGAAAAGGCGCTTTTAGCTGCCTCGGGGACCTGCCTAAAGTGTTTGGCGCTGTTGCATCAGCGTGGAACTCCCTGTCGCCAAAAGGCAAGAGAATGGGGCCTCTTGGGGCCCTCTTTGCCTGCCACTTCTCACGTGGTAAGTTGGAGGAGAGTACGGATAGCCAGGGGGCCAGGCCGTCATATCAACTAAAGGGCAGGCGCTACTCGTCGACGCTATCCGTTCGTCTGGCCTTCGCATCTCCCAACTTCTGAGGTTCTTCCACACGGTCCGCCGTTTCCATCAGTTTCGTTTACGAGGTGACATCTTCTCATCTCCACGCACACGGAGAAAGGGCTGATTTCCAAGCATATTCAGGCAGGATACGGACGAGACGGAGTATGACCAGCTCGACAAATCACGATATCGATCGGTCCACCGCCGACTTGCCACATCTTGAAATCCGTTTTGATCGTTGCCTGTTCTGTCGCTCCCCTCTCTCTATTTTGCCTGTGAAATCCAACAGCTGCACCCTCCCCGTTGCCACCCTGTTTTGGGGGGTTTTGTGGCCCTCGATCAAGCCTTGTCCGTTCTTGTTTCCTGCAACGCAGGATCCGTACCCGCCATCCGACGTTCTTGCTACCCTGCATGGCCATCCAACCCCCTCGCCAACGCAAGTTCAGCTACTAACGCGACGTTGGATACTCTTGAAGATGTGAATATAACGAATGTCCCTGCAGCAACATGGTAGCAAACCTCCTTGGAAGACGCATGCCAACCTCTTGTGTGGTTGTCGTTGCCTGTTTGCCGGTTGAACAGGCCGCTTTGGCTGTCTGTTGGTTGTCTACAACATACTGTCATTGCTCGGGTTTATCTGACTTTGATACTCCGTCGTAGGTCCTGAGTTCCTTTCTCGCCTAGCGCCAAAGTCGCGTGTTGTCGTCCTTTCGTCAGTGGGCGCATGCCGTCTCCTGGTCCACCCCCTCTTCTGCCACTGGGGTCGCTTTTCCTCCGCCTTTCGTCGGAAATACAGGTCCCCTGCACCGTCTTTGGCACCCCATTGTTTTTGCTCCCATTGCTAAAATAGACGGGCACAGACAGTGGAGGGAGCGACCCAACCCTTGCTGATGGGGTAAAAACCTGCTTGTCCAATCCCATGGCTCCCAGCACCTGCACACCAAAATTAGCGCTGCAACGGGGGGGAAAGGAGGGAACGAAGCCAGAAGCGGACATCGAACATTGCTTCCTTTGCTTGCCCTTTGCTGTTAACAAAAGACAAAAGGCGTTCTGTGGGGCAACAAACAGGCTGCTGGCGAACAGTGCGGAAGATACTCTGGTCTCCGCCGTCTGCGCCTGCTCGAATGAGCATAGAATCGAACCCAGAAAGCCGCGCGCAGTCCGCCCTCCTTCCCGATCCATGACCCGCCTGATGCAAGACACGAGAATGGCTAGGCTGGGCAGGAACGACTGACTTTGGCGAGAGGCAAAACGTATTCCATCTCACCCCTAGCTCGTTGCTTGGCAGCGCTGTCCGGTCTCCGTTCGTCGTAGTATCGCTGCAGTGGCCGACAAGACGCATGATGAAATACTGCGAAGTGGTCGTTGTTGGTGGGAGCACATCCCCTCTATATTGTCATCGTGCAATCAAAGACAAGTCATCAGAAACAGCATCTTGGGGAAAGCCCACTTGCTCTTTCCCGGTGGGCTGTTGCTCTTGCCGCAAGACTGCCGTTGACCTGGCGCCATCCGTATATCAATGCTGTCGCATGCCCTGTATTTCACCAACGAAGAAACCGCAACCCAGAGCCTTACCAAACTGAGCGCATGCCTGTGTCCCTGATCCCCTGGCCTCTCGTTCTCTCCTGCCAAGCAACGTCCAAGCCGGCCCAGCAGGAGGCCAACAGCTACCTTATTATGCGCTGGAGTGCGCCTTCCCTCTACATGTCCAAAGCTCCTTCCCTTCTCTCTGGGTTCTTCGTTTTGGCACCTGTTTCTTATTTATTTTTCTATTGTTTGTAATTTGACTGCTTTTGTCTCCTTTTTCTCATTTTCTTCTCCCGTCTTTTACCCAAACCATCACCCACCAACCTTGTTGCTGCTCACTACCTGTGCATCGACCTTGGTTGCTGTTAGTGGTCGCTGGATGCTCTGAGCCGGCACCGCGTCAGGTATTCTGTACATCACATCGACTTGCACCGCTAAGGCCGCCATCGAGACGGCATTCCAATGCCTCGTCCTCTTGACCACCAAACCGCTTGACCAGTGCGTCCCAGCTTTGCGTCTCGGCTAACCTTTGCATCGACCATTTGAAACCAGCAATTCGAACCGTCTTTCCACCGTGCCGCCCTGCTCGTGCCCAAAACATACTCTCGCCAACCATCCCGCCTCTTCCCACTGACGTCGCCTTACGACGCCCAGCAATTTGCTTTTGACACCTGGACAGCTCAGCTTCACCGGGCCTCGAGCCTCGACGTCCCAGCTTCCCTCTAGCCCGGCTGTGCACCCTGGAACTCCGTCCCGTTTCGCGATTCGCTAGGACCTTTGCCTCGTTTTATTTTCTTTATTTCTGGACCCTGCCTGCAATTTGGCCGTTTCCCGATTTTCTTGTTTTTATTACTTTCTCTTTCCCTTTATTTGTCCAAGTACCTGATTATCGAATCTTTACGACACGCATACGCCCATTCCAGCTTCTTCTCTCTCCTTCTGGCCTTGTCGACTTCGACGACGTCAGACCACCAAACACACACTCATCTTCGTTACAGCATCTCAAGCTTCTGGCTTGTTCTCCATTCAACGAACTCGCCGTTTCTGCTTCTCAACAATTCGGCTTGGACTTGTCCATTTGTGCTTCGTGCTTGGCTCACAACGGACTAGCCGATCGAGCCTCCCCCTGCGTTTCCTTCCCCAGGATCCTTCTAAACGGAAGAACACGCTCACCTTACTCCGTTCATACCTCGAAAAATCCCCAACTCGTTTTTATTGCACCCGACCTAGCCAACTGGCTGGCTGCCTTTATTTTTCTGGCGCGCCATTTTCCTTGAAAAGGTCCATAGGATACGACATCCACAGTTGCTTTCCCCTCCCCAGAGTCTTCGACCTAGACTGGATTCCGCACACTTCGTCACAATAGTGGGTTCACCGATGAACAGTGTTCCCTGTCCCTCCGCCACGGTCAGGTCTCCTCCGCACTTTGCCATTTCGGTCATCGCCATAGCTCGCCCCCCCGAAGCTAAAGCCCAGACCCAGAGCCACCAAGAAATGTATTAAGAGGGAAACCCCATTAGACGAAGAGACTGAAAACGAGCAAGACATTGAACGACTGATCTTTTCAAGCGACAACGCACAAGACTGTCACTGAAAACGCAGGCAAAAGACGAAGCGCCAAAGCGCCAAAGCACCGATTGAACTAACCGCGCCAACAACCAGGCGATACAAACCGAAAGACGCCGGCACGAAACTTAAAAACCACACAAGTCCCCAACAGACAGGAAGGCCCCGAGTCCGGCGCATTCCCCCTTGTGTCCTTTTACTCTTCTTTCTCTGTTCTGTTTCCCTTGATCTCGGCGGATTTCCCGAATTGAAAAAAGGAGAAGTATAAACGCGAGAGACAACCCAGCAAAATAAAAAGGGAAGCGATCCAATCGTTTTTGCCTTTGCCTGCCTGCCTCTCACTTTTCTTCGTCCATACGTCAATCGCTAGCCTCCAACACAGACGAGACGGCCTGAGTGTTAGCCTGTGGCAGTTCGGAGAAATCGAGCAAGGCAACCGGCCGAACCAAGGAGCGACAGTCAAGGACGAAGAGCAAATTTGAGCGGCAATACAAAGACGAAGACACGAAGAAATAAGGAGACAATCCGCAAGCAAACAACAATCTACAGACTTTCCAAAGACAACTGCGACGCACAGGCAAGGATTTGACGCACGGCGCAACTGCTACCCCTGCCACAAAACACAAGCCACGCACTACAGAGGCACAGCCAAACATACTTGTGCTGTCTGACCCCAGGGTGCAGGCACAGGATCCCCGGACAAAGCAATCCACGCCGCGATACCGACGAAGCCGAATCTAAACGACGTCTTTGTCACACGAACGGTTGCCTCGACTTGTCGAATGCCCTGCTGCAACTGGCGCCCGCCTTTGGAAATCACGCCCATCGCCATCGCTGCCGTTATTGCCGCCGAGCTGTGCAGTGAATGAAGTACGCCTATTGCCGCGAGGCTGAATGAGTTTACGCCAATCTCGAATATTCGAACATTCGACGTCTCGTGCCATTCGTTGCTCGAGCTCTCCCTTGGCTCCCTTTCCCTTTCGCATACCCTTTCGGACCCCTATTTTGGGTTTTACCTGACATCTCCTTTTGTCGTGCATTACACAAGCCCTATAGGCTTGCACGCCCACCATGTCGACCTTCTTGAGCAAGCTCAAGCCGAGCGCAGTAAGTCGCGCAGAGAGCCCTGAACCCTCCGAGTTCCCTCCAACCACCTTGACCTCGTCCTTTGCGCTGCACGCGACAAGCCAGTCAAGTTTTTGCAGTTCCCGCCACTCGCAAACAATGTAGAAATACCCACTAACCATTGTGTCTCGTCCCGTCGAGTATAGGCCGCCGCGAATGCCGCCAACAACGTAGCCCAGAACAAGAAGAAGGAGGAGCCACCACCAGAGCAAACTCCGCTCGAGAAGATGTTGATGAATGCCGGCCCGATTCGCGATGATGGAACAGACAAGTTTTTTGGACTTGAAAACGTATGTTACTTCCCCCACGTGCAAGACAGAGCCTCGCCCTACGGTGCACAGCTAACATACATCGCCTTCCCAGTTCGGAAATTCATGGTAAACCTTCAGCCACTCCAGTCCCCTCCAGCTTCTTTAGATTACCCGAGTATGTATCACTCCGTGACTTACTGACACTTGCTTTACTTGTCCAGTTACTGCAACTCTATCCTTCAAGCACTCTACCACTCGGACACATTCCGCGAAAATGTCGTTCGATTCCCACCATACTCCCCGGCCGGCACGCCGAACGGCAAGCCAAGGAAGGTTGTCGTCAACTTTCGCAAGCCCTCCGATCCTCCGCCCAAATCGCCGCTCGTGCCAGGGACTGCCGCCGCCGCTGCCATTGCCGCTGTTACGAAGGAGACACCCCAGCAACCAGCAGTCAAGGGACGGCCAGCAGCCAACCCAGGCCAGCAACCAAATGGCCAGCAGGGCACTCGTCCTGAGGACAAGCCGGATACACCAGAATACAAGAAGAAGCAGGCGATGATCAAGGGTCCCGTGCTCGATCTGACGGACAACGCGAGCGCATATGGTATGGAGCAGAGCACATTCACGAGTGTCAAGGACATCTTTATGGCCTGGATCGAGAGCGACTCCCGCACCGGCGTGCTGAGTCCCATCCACCTTCTCGACATGTTCCGCAGAGACAACGAACTTTTCCGCACATCCATGCACCAGGATGCACACGAATTCTACGGTCTCATGCTGAACGACATCATCAAGAACGTTGAGGAGGCCGCCCTTCAGCGCCAGGAAGAGGACAAGGAAGGCCTCAAGAAGTCCGTACAGGCAGCACTCGGTGACAGCCAGTCTGTTAGTGCATTGACAAACGGCACCTCCACGCCGGGGTCGGGCTGGGTGCATGACATCTTCGAGGGCGTTTTGACGTCGGAGACAAGGTGCCTGACCTGCGAGTCCGCGTCACAGCGTGACGAGACGTTCCTCGATCTGTCCATCGACCTGGAGGAGCATTCGTCTGTCACGTCCTGCCTGCGCAAATTTTCCGCCGAAGAGATGTTGTGCGAGCGTAACAAGTTTCACTGCGACCACTGTGGAGGTCTTCAGGAGGCCGAGAAACGCATGAAAATCAAGCGGCTACCAAAGATTTTGGCCCTGCACCTCAAGCGCTTTAAGTACTCGGAGGATTACACCAAGCTCGAGAAACTTTTCCATCGTGTCGTCTACCCGTACCAGTTGCGCATGTTCAACACCACCGACGAAGCCCAAGACCCAGACCGCTTGTACGAACTATACGCGGTTGTGATACATATTGGCGGTAACGCGTACCACGGACACTACGTTTCAGTGATTAAGACGAAAGAGCGTGGCTGGATCTTGTTCGACGACGAAATGGTGGAGCCGGTGGACAAGCACTATGTGCGCAATTTCTTCGGTGACAAGCCCGGGACCGCGTGCGCCTATGTGCTCTTCTACCAGGAGACAACGTTTGAGAAGATGCAGGCGGAGCAGGAGCTCGAGGGTCTCGAGGAAATTCGGCTCGCCAACATGAGCGCCGGCCTGGCTTTGTCCCCCGAAGAACAGGCGCTGCGGGCCAACGGTATTCAGAACGGCACCGGCTCGCTATCTCGTCAAGTCACGCAACCGGCCGCCGCCTCGCCCGCCGATTTGCGCGAAGAGTTTATCGGCTTAGAGCACGCAAGGACCGCGCCCGGGGCCGTTCTGACTCCGATCTCGAGTGCACCAAACGTACCGCCCTTACCAGCGGGCATCTCCGATTCGACTGCATCACCAGCAGCACCAACACCGATTGCGCCGGTTGCACCGGTTGTACCAGCCGTGAATACCAAGCTGGAGGCGGCTCGCCTTAAGGAGGAGAAAGAGCGCGAAAAGAGAGAAGCCAAGGCGGCCGAGAAGGCCCGAAAGGTGCAGGAGAAGGAAAATGCGAAGGAGCTGGAGCGGCAACGCAAAGAACGTGAAAAGGAGCGGGAGTCACAACGAAAGGCCGATGCCGAGGAAATGCGGAGGGTGATCGCGGCGAGCAAGCAGACGGCAGCCGAGGAGAAGGACGCGCGCAAGAACAGCATCGACAACGCGGCAGGTGGTGGTGGCAAGTCGGCCGGCTTCCTGAGCCGCAGTGGGCGCGGTAGCAAGTCCATGTCGCGCAAGAGCTTCAACTTCCTGGCCAAAGAAAAGCTGGAGAAAGCGACCATTCCGGAGTCACCATTTGGCAGTGAACAGACGACGGTGCTGAGCAATGGGTCCACGAACGGCAGCAGCGTGGCCTCTTCCAACGCAGCAGTTCCACAGACGGCGCCGCTGGCCCAGACACAGTCGCCAACAGCGTTGCCACCACTGCCTGAACTGGTCCAAGCTGACAAGCCGGTACGCAAAGAGCGGTTCAGCTTCAGCTTGGGGCGAAAGAAGAGCAACACGTTCCTTTAATGGAGCAGCAAGGAACTGGTCGTGGTGCGCAGTCATGACGCCGAGACAAAGTGCAAGAGGAAGAGGCAAGAAAAGGGGGCTGACGAGCCGGTGGGCATATTTTGGTTGAAGCCTGTTTTTGTTGGAATGTTTGAAGTATTACCCGCAGCTAATTTTTTATTATTGTCGTCACTGGTTGGTGTTTTGATGATGCCTTTGTCGTTTCTTCATATTCAAGGTGTTGAAGTGGTCATTTTCATTTTACCGTATGATTTTCTTCCTTAATTTCTGGTTCTATACTCTCTTTTTGTGTTTGTACATATGAAAAGGGCCATGTACTGCTTCTTATCCCACTCTTGCGCGATTTCTACCCTTCGCATCCTCATCACTTTTGCGTCCGAAAAAAGGTGTCTAAGTAGTAATGGTGTGGCTTGTTTGATATATTACCCATCTACAGTCTTTGTTTTTATTTCCTTATGAGCCGTGCCATATCATGAATTTCTATCGGAGAGCAGAGAAGGATTTCGGTATGTTTGAACATCTTCGGCAGTAAACAAGGTCACGTTGAGATCATTTTTCTCGTCTTATTTACATCAATGTAATTTACTTAATTATTATAACACGCCACATGGCTAACGTCCTTCGTCTCAGTTCTCGTTCTTTAATGCATTTGAACGCTAGATAAATTGCTGTAATGCTGTACATCGCTCTCCATGTCTCTGATGTAGATAAAGTCTCATCAAACCAAACATGGCAATCGAATAAAACAACCCGCACGTCGTCTCGAAGCATACACCGAGCTATGTAATTGTAGGCACTGTTTCATGCCAAATGGTTTTCTTCTTTTCTATGACGAAGATGTTGCTACATCCGCCAGGAGCGCACGCTCGAGAGCAGAGCGCAGCTCCTCCGTTTCTTCGGCCGCTTTGGTTACACCATCGTGCTGTAACTCGACATTTTGTTTCTCGCCATCGGTTTCTTGTTCCTCGCCCGCGGCCTTATTGTCCTCCTTCGCCTCTTCCGTTGCTTGTTGCGCCAAAATGGCCAACCACCGTTTGCGCTCTGCCTGCGCAGCAGCGGTCGTCATCATACTCGCCGTCTTTTGCTTCTGGCGCAGTTTGAACACCATCCGCTTGGTCGACGGGAGCCGCTCTGAGGCGGAGGTTTCGGAGGCACTATGATTCACAGGCGTGGCCGCCTGCCGGCTAGCGGAAGAGGCCCCTGCGACAATGTTCCACTGGTCGTCGTCCTCGTCGTCGTCGTCGTGCAAGATGGCGTTGGCGTTGTTGCTGCCAGCCGCTGTCTGCTTCTTCCCGAGACGAAGAATGTTGTATTGGGCGTCGACATGGCACGGGGCGAGCTGGTTCTCGCTGCTGCTGTCGGTATCGGTCGACCACCAGGCGTCCATGTACGAGAGCAAAAAGAGAAGCAGCTGCTCCACGACGGCCGGTGCCGCCGCCGGGATGAGCACGCGCAGGATGACGTCACCGCTGGGCTGGATCATATGCTGGTGGAGCGCAGCCGCTACCATGGACGACGTCGAAGAGCCGAGACCAGACGAGGGCGCCCACCGTCGCTGCTGCTGCTGCTGCTCGTGCCAGGCTTCGACAATTGTCTGAAAGGCGTCGTTGTCGAGGATGGTGGCGGTTGCGTTGGCGGTGGCATTGGCGGGGGAGTCGGCGTTGTTACCGTTGCTGCTGTTGTCGGCCGTCACAGTCGCAGCCAAGGCAGCGGGCACAAAGATGGCGTTGTAGGGCCGCCTGCGCTCGGTGGGACGGAACGCGTCGTCAAGGGCCGCGTCCTGTGCCGCCTCCTTGGCCTTGAGAGACGCTGCCAGCGCCGCTTCCGCCTCACGCTCCACTTCCTCGGCCTCGGCCTTGCCGCGAAGGCGCAGGTAGATCTCCTCGCTCTCGGCCAGCGAGATGTCTGGCACGGCCGGCGTCCCAGTGCGAGGGCGCGTCAAGAACACGTAGCGGTGCGGCTCCTCGTCGCGGCTCTCGCTGCGCAGGTTGAAGCTTTCGGCCAACAAGTGTAAAAACTGGCGCTCATGTCGTTTCATGGGCTTGAAAATGCACGCCTTGTCGGCACCCACAGCCACGGATGGCTCTGCAGGTGTCGACGGCGTCGAGGCGAAAAAGGCGCGGATCTTGTCTTCTTGAGTAGTCGCAAATTCGCGGTTTGCCATGAAGTACTCCATAAGAGCAGTCGAGTAGACCAAGTGCTCATCCTTGTAGTCGTCGGATATGCGCAAGGCGTCCTTGAGCTGGGCGTTCCGTTGGATGCGCAGGCACTCGTCGTCACACTCGGGGCGGCGGTAGGTCGGTGTCGGGTCTGTAGTGCACACGTTGCAGCGCACTTTGCGCGTCTGGCGCTGGCAGGGGCAGGTGACCTCGATGGCGGCGCCGCAGGGTTCGACTTCGCTGCAGGCGTCGTCGGCGCCGTGGCATGGGTTGGCGCACGGGTGGCCACAGGTGGCCTTGGGCCGGCCACAGACTTGGCTGCAGACAGCACTGTCTCCATCCACCCAGGTCGTCTCTTCGCATTTACCTTCGGCATGGCACGGTAGCCGGCAGGCATGCATGCTACACTTGAGTGTTTTGCCACAAATGTTGCTGCATTGGATGTTATCGGCACCACAGGCCACGCGGTTGAGGACCAGCTTGCCGCAGAGGCAAGACTTGGAAACGAGACGCTGGCAGCGCGGACAAGGCTGCTGTTGGGTGTCGTGGCAGCGGTGAGGAATCGAGGGATGGCCACAGGGCAGGGGCCGCGGGCAGTCGGCGTCACAGGCTGGCAGCACAGTGCCACACAAGTAGGGCGCCGACACGACTGTCTGGCCGCAGGGACAGCTCATGTCCTCTAAAATATATGCGACACACGAGTGGCAAGCGCCCTTGTGGCAGACCTGTGGGCAGGTGTGCTGGCCGCATTTGAGGAGTCGGCCGCACGGGCGCAGGCAGGTATGCTCAGCCTCGATTTCGTCTTGTGCCGCGGAGCCCCGAGCAGCATTGCGTCCCTTGGGCTGCTTCATGCGCGCAGCGGCCTTGGGCTTACCCGGACAGCAGACAATGTTGCAGCGGTGCTGCCGGCAGCTCAGCCAGGAGCGGCAGACGGTCTCGCACTGCACGTCGTCGCGCGCAGCGCGGTCGCTACAGACGACCGGCGACGACATCTGGCCACATGCGCAGGACGCATTGACAACCGTTACACAACGGGGACAGGCGCCCGCATGGCAGGTCTCAGGACAGGTGTGGCCACAGTCCAGGGCCTTGCCACAGACCACGTCGCAGGCCGGAATCGGGTCTTCACACGACTTGCGTACCGGACTGGCATCATTCCCACCAGTCGAGCCAAGCAGTGTCTTTCCGCAGAGGCAGTGTGTGATGACATCGGGTGAGGCCGGGCAGTGTGTCGCAGTCGCGTCCTGTGCATGGCACGGCTTCTTGCAAAAGTGCTTGCCACAGTCAAACGCGCGGCCGCAGACAGTGTCGCAACGAAAGGTGCCCTCAAACGAAGATATACTCGCGCCGCCGTACACCAGCTGGCCGTAGTTGGCCGACGACTGTGCGGGCTCGCAGTCCTTGCAGGGGACGTCTTGTTGTGTCTTGCCACAGAAACAGGTAGACGATATGGGCACCTTGCAAGCACCGCAGTCGTCCGGGTGACAGGTCCTCTGACACTTGTGCATGCGGCAGGCGAGGGTGTTGTCGCAGATCGCACCGCAGGTCCATGATCGCTGGACACCTGCGGCACACGGCTTGATCGATGTCTCCTTGCCGCAAAAGCACGTCATGAGCGGACCCATCTCAGGGCAGGGAGGGCAGGGACCTGCATGGCAGGGGCTCGGGCACGTGTGGTGACAGTTGACACGCGCGCGGCCACAGATTCGGCCGCACGAGTGCGGATGCAGAGCGGCAGGGGCCACGCCGGCTGTCTTCTGCTTGCCGCACCAGCACAGCTTGCGGCCAAAGAAACCACCGGTCCCGCTGCCGTTTTCATTTCCGCGTGGGACTGTAATGTCAACCGCGGCGTCGGCCGCTTCGGTATTGCATGCCGGGCAGCGGATCTTCTCGAGGGCAAGGCCTTGGTTCAGCGCCTGCTTTACCCACGCCGACACGCATGTGAAGTGGGCCACGTGGTAGCACATGGAGCATGCCCAGATCTTGGAGCCACGCGTCACGGCGTTGAGGCAGATTGGGCAGTCGTAGTTGCCCGAATCAATGTCCTCGTGCATGCGCGTGGGCAGGTCAGGAGCGGTCGACGCCGGCACCCTGGCTGCTCCGTAGCTCGCGACCGAGCCGGCGACGGAGCCCTCGGTTTTCAAGTCTGGCGGACGAGCTGCCGGGTCAGCCGCCCACGCGGTACGTCTCCGAGCGCTGCGCGACGGGTGTGGTTGTGCCTGTGGCGTTTCGTGTCCGTTTGCTGGGGCCTGTGCTCCAGACAGCTGGTTGCCAAACATGCGCGGTGCTGCTATCAACGAGCCTCCACCCCGTCCACCACGCCCACCGCGGGCTGCTCCTCCCCGTCCACCGCGACCTCCCCGTCCCCGCGCGGGAAGTTGGGACTCTTGCTGGGCCTCCTGCTGGACCTGCTGTTGGGTCGGCAGTTGAGCCAGGGCAGATGGAGGGTGCTGGGCTTCCTGTTGGATAAGCGGCCGACCGCCACGGCCCCGTCCTCTGCCGTTTGCTAAACCCCGACCAGCGCCATTTGGATGACGCTGTCTCCGTCCACGAACAGCACCTTGGCGTGGCTCTACGCCGTCTTGCTGTACGACCTGCGGAGGCTGCGACGGTAATTGGTGGCTGGTACCCTGTGTTGCACCTTGCGCTGCTGGGCTTGCGTTTGAAGCACCTGGGTTAGATGCCTGGGGTGCCCACGAACTCGCCGTCGGATTCATGCCCGAGGTGGGAGCAGACATGGTCGATGTAATGGCCGCACGCAGCGTCTTGTGAAGGCTGTGCTTGTGACGGCGGAATTGGCGACTTCCGGTCCGTCTGGTTGTTTAAGCTGCTGAATAATGGTGTACGTGGTATACGAGAGTCGCTGCATGCTCAAACGAGTTCTGTACAAGCGACTGAAGATATAGATCGTGATATATATCGATATATGGCGAGAAACGATACGAGAGGCGCTCGATAGAAGCAGATTCGTACGTGCAATAGGTATCCTGACTTTCTGAAGGCCGTTGTAGATGTTGCGAAAAGAAGAAAATAAGAGCGAGGAAAGAGAACAGTGATAATACAGGGAACAGAGTAAAGGCCGACTTTGGAGCCACTTACGGTGGTCTCCGGGAGCTTCGTTTTTTGTCTTTTTGGTTATGTGTCGTTCGCCAACTTTTCCGCCTTGTAAGCTCTTGTCCTGTCAGGGAGTCATACGGTGGGGAAATACACCTGCGCTACTGTACGCTGCGGCAGGTGCAGATCGCACTGCCTGCCCATTTGCAATATTTTTCAGAATTTCACAGGCTGGGTGGCAAGAGCGCCCCAAATTTGTCAGAAACGCTCTGGGTGGCACTTTCCATGCTAATGTAATTGGGGGACAGCAACAGCGGAAGGAACAAAGGACGACTCATAATGATCTCGGCTAATGCACCGTCTGCAGCCGTGGGGGGGCCTCAGTTGATACTGAGAGCGAAATGAACGAAGGAGTCCATATTTACCAGTACCAAATTGACACGAAGAGACGAAATACGGGAGGATGTAACGGGAGCACAGGGAATGAAGGGCAGCAAAGTTCTCCACAAAAAGTGGTAGTGGTGGAGGCTGGAAGGAGCGAGCCTCGCACCTGCCGCATCTTTGCTCAAGCACGCAAGCACACGCGCACTCAGCATCAGCTCCTCCTCCACAACGTCCACAACGACTGAGAATGCAACCATATGAGGTCAGCAACAAAGTCCATTCCACCAAACCAGATATTGTGGCGAGGCAGTCAGTCCATATTGGAGTGAAAATGGCGTCCGCGGGCCCACATCCCGGACAAGAAGATGAGACCTGGCAGGACACCGTTCGATCCGCATGGCTCGCCTCACGCCGACACAGTTTCACTCACAACGGCACCAATACAGCCAACATGGACGACGACGATGACCGCTTCCGCCGCTGCTGGGGCCGCAATGGCTGCAGTTCCTGTCTCGACATCTCAGCCTGCAGCTGGTGTCCTTTTGTACGTTTACTGTGTTATATTCGTGTCTCATATGCTCGTCACTATCATGTATATACTTTCGCATCTCACACAACTACTCTCTCCTTCTAGAGCGCCACTTGTGTGCCCAACGATTACCGCATCCCGGCGCTGGCACCGGCTTGGGAAGGCGACTTCGTCTGCCCGTACTGGGCCGAGCGCTGGGAGCTGCGCACACGGCCCCTGGGCTGCCAGGTATCGACGATTACGAGCCTGACGGCACTGGTGGCCGGGTCGAGCACGCTGCTCGTGGCGCTGCTGCTTTGGCTGGTGGTGGTTGTCGTCCGGCGGCTGCGACGAGCCCAGTGGTCGTCTGTCCAGCCGTGGTTGGTGACAGCGGTCTTGCGGCGACCTGACAGCCGGTCGCCATCAGAAGGATCAGTACCTCCAGAGCGCCCGGTCGACAACGACCAGACGCCCTTGCTCTCAGACGTACGATGAAGCGACGTGGCGACTCGTGCCATCCCACATCCGGCCCTGTCACATATACAACAGCCCGCCCGGCCCGCCTCAGCCCGAGCTCACAGGTGGAATCACGGCGACCTCATCGCCCTCTTGGATCACGATGCCACCGCCCTCGGCGTCCGTGTCCACGTCCACATACTCGAGGTTGATCGTCACCAGGCACCCGTCCAGCACGCCTGCCCGGATCCCACTGTACCGCGTCTCGAGAGTTGCAAACAGCTCCACCAGCGGCAGCGGTGCCGGCAGCGCCTCGTAGTCCTTGTGGGTGTACGACGTGGCGGCCGCAAAATAGAGCATGTTGAAGTGGCCCTTGGGAGGCCGCGGTGGCGTGGCCATGGGGGACGAGGTACGGCGGAGCGACTGGTTCGACTGCCGAGCGCGAAGCTCAAGGAAGAAGACAAACAACAACAAAGACTGCAACTGTTAGCAAAGTGAACGCAGAAGAACCAGCATAGAAAATTTACAGTTGAGTAAGTTTTGGTTGTCAGAGATCTTGGTGATAATGAGAACAATCATAGAAAATCAAGAAAGAAGTGCTTTATATAGTTATGCATCATTCAACCGTATGCAGAAATGGAAACAGAATATAGAACTTGTGCATGCTTACCCTTGGAAAGTGTTGTTGTTGCGAGAAGAACGGGACAAAGGGGAGGAAAGGGCAGAAGAGAAGGAAGAAAAGGCAGAGAATTTTTGCCAGAGGAATTTCAAGTGGGGAAGAGCTTTCTTCGCAACAGGATATCACGTGATTGGAATTTTGCATCAAATGTCTTCTCTCGCGCAACGGTTCAATCATTTGCTTTCACATTCAGTCGATCAGCAACAATACTACGTCACAGCTGCGACTCAAGAGTTTTGGTCAATGGTGGTTTTGGATGTATATGCCCTCTCGTCTTGTTCTAAAAAACCATGGAGAAACCCCCGGTCCTCTTCCGTCCGTTTTTCCACCAGAGAAACAACCAAAAAGAAAAAAAAACTAAAGAACAAGTAAATGTGCAAAAAGAACAGACGCAAGGTACGGCGGAAGAGTGTCCGTGAGAACGCCTTCCCCCCATCACACCATGCATGCATCCTTCACCACCCAGAGCTTGGTGGCCACTGCCCGAAAAAACCGTTTCGTTCCGCCAGCAGTCGCACTCTGGTTTGGCTTTTGTTTTGTTGTTTTTTTCCATAAAAAAGAATGATGTACTCCTTTTTCAATCCCATGCACGCCCTCCGTTGCCGCTTGATCCAAGAGGGGAGGCCTCGAGCAAGTTGGAGGCAGCTGTGGCCGCCGCTTCCTTCCTCCTACAGCCACGTCCACCTTCGTTCATGTCGGGTCGGATATCTGGTTTTTCTTGATTTGATTTATTTAGATTTTAAAGTGTGTCGTCGCTCGTCGCTCGTCGGCCGTCCATCGTTCGCGGGTGCGCAGCGCCTATCTCAGGCGGCGAGCCTCACGCTCAGACTCGAGCAGGCACAGGATGTCGTCCTCGCGGACTGCAGTTTGTTAGCCAAGCATTCCCGACACTAAGAAATCCGACTCCTACAGCAATGTTTCCTCCGTTGTGCTGAACATACCAGGGCCCTTGACGTTGCGGATGATGCTGCGGGTCTGGTCGTCCATGAACTCGACGCGGACCTGGGTGACACCACCGCGCGAACCGGTGCGGCCGAGGACGCGGGTGACCTTGACCAACTTGACGGGCTGCTTCGAAGAATCCATTTTGAGATGTGTGGGTGTGTGTGGTTATCCGAAGACGAGTGGCAGAGAGAGCGGTTGATCGTGCGTGGTTGTGGTGGGAAAAAGATCGTAGGCGGTCGAAATCGTGATGGTGGAAAGGGAAGGGGAAAGCGTGGGCGGAAAGAGCATGGAAAAAAGTTGACGCTGTGCAGTTTTTTCCGCAACGCACACATTTTTTTCGCAAGACCTGCCCGCTATTCGCCTTATGTAAGCGCCGAAATAGGGCGAGAAATGGGAAATAATAGTTTGTGGGCGAGGGCCCCGCCGCTTGTGAGGAAATCGCATATGATTGGTCAAATTCAGAACGACGCCCAAAGCCGCTTGCCCCACATGTTCTGAGTGTTCCTGTCGTTTACTGTTTCCACTTTTATTATCTAGCTACATATGTAACGAGGCTACTCCACAGCAGGTGTCCAAATGGCCCAAGGCCCCCAAATTGGCAGCCGCGTCTAGCACGCCGAAACACGTCGTCCCCTGGAGCCAATCAGTGCGCTAAGACACAGTGGCCCCAACATCGCGAGGGAGCTTCCCCTATCCAGTTCAGAACGTCACTTATCAAACTGCCACCGCAAATCTACATGGGATCACACCCACCACAGTTGACGGGATCATGGCTCTCAACAGGAAATACTCGGCACTGCCTGATTTAGTGAGTTCTGTCCCATTAACGGTTACCAGGAAACCTTCGCCTGTGGAAGCTCGCTCTTGTTTATCTAAGCTCCTCTAACAACTCTAGGACACGGCACCAGATATTTACGAAACGCCCGAGCTCACAGATGATAACTCCACGGTCCTGACGACAACGGGTCGGTCGCCTTCCGATGAGTCGGACGACAACGACGACGATGACGACGTCGACACGGGCATCTCGCGATCCCGTGTCCAGGTGGACCAAGCCCGCTCACGCTTTCTCGGATCAACGGTCGACGCGCGCGGTGTTGACTTTTCAGACCGTGTTGACGGCAAGCGGAAATCGTACAGAACAGCAACATCGGCACGGCGGCGGAGGCGGCAGCAACAGGCTGTCTTGGGTGACGTGAGCGATGAGGACGGCGAAGGAAACGAAAACGGTGATGACCTTGACGACGACGAAGACAACGACTCGCCCGACGGCCTGGAGCGCAAGATTGCCCGCTTAAAACGGGAGGTGGAAGAGGCCAAGCTGGCCTACAGCCGGCAAAAGTCCGAGGCAGCAGCAGCCAAGGCAGACGCCAAAGGCGCAGCACCAGGCGCCGCCGCGGGCAGCGACCTCGACTCGCTGAGCCAGGCACTCGACGACATTGCACGCCTAGCCGACGAGCAGGCCGCCAAGACAACACGTTCTTTGGCCACAATGCCTCCGACAGCAGCGCTCGCCGCATCTGCTTCTTCTCCATCTACATCCGCACCTGCGCCCTCGGCGGCCGGCGCACACGCGCTCGCCCAGACCGCCGATTTTGACCGCCGCCTCGTGCTCCTCGAGCGGTCCATTGGCATCGAAGGCGGCGACGGTGCCGGCCCGCCCCGCGCCATCCTCCCGACCCTCGACGCCCTCCAGCGCCAGATCGGCACCCTTGCCGACGCTTCGACGGCCTCGCTCGACGGCATCGCGCGTCGTGTGCGCACCCTCGCCCAGGAGGCTGACCAGCTGGCCAAGGCTCGCCAGGCTGCCAAAGCCGCCCAAGAGGCGCTGGCGGATGTGACAGGCGGCAGGGTGTCGGACGGTCCAGGGCACGCCGCCAAGGATGCGTCCAAGGAGGCGTCCAAGGAGGACGGCGACGACGCCAAAATCAACGCCCTGTACGGCACACTGCCCACGATTGAGCAGCTCGCGCCGCTGCTGCCGCCGCTGCTGGACCGGCTACGGTCGCTGCGGGCGATCCACGCCGATGCAGCGGGCGCCAGCGAGCTGTTGGACGAGCTGGCGCAGCAGCAGGCGGACACGGCGGCCGAAGTGAAGCAGTGGCGGCAGGGCCTCGACACGATGGAGGCAGCACTGCGGGACGGCGAGACGACGATGGGCAAGAACGCGCAGGTGATGGAGGGCTGGGTCAAGGGGCTGGAGGCACGGCTCGACAAGCTGGCGTGAAGACGTTGCGAAGAGGCAGAGATCTTTGTCAAGCACCTGCATATAATACCCTCCATCTGTGCCTATGTTTTTGTACTTTGTTTTTATTGGCAGTATTGCATCTGAATTTGCCTAGTATTTTTTCTTGACTTTCCGTCATCTACTTTTCTATAGTGAACAACGGCGGGTTTGGACAAAGTCCAACGCAGCTATGGCGAGAGTGCACGCGCCTCATCAATTTCATACTTGCTCTTGTATCAATGTTCACGTTCACAGCCGTGCATCGTTTAGCGTTGCACAGGGCAAGAGCTCTGCACTTTAGGGGCTTGGGTGGTTCATAGTGGGGCCCCTGCCGCGACTTTTAGTGCCCAAATCGGCATATGCCAGAAAACGCGTCTCACAACCTCGCGCTTCACTTTGCACAGCCACCCTAGCTGCAGCACGTCGTGCTCTGTCGTTCTCCTTTGTTCTTTGTCCTCGGTTGGATTGCGTTTGAGATGCATTCCGAGTTGATTTCAGATCCAATCCCCACCTAAAGGATCCCCCGGGGACAGAAAGCGCTTTCGTCACCAACGATCCCCAGCCTGAACGCGCCCCCATTTTTCTTTTGGATCGGCCGTTGTCGAACGACTTGTTGTCGGACCTCGTCTGATACCGAAAGGGGGAGATACCATGGCACCTCGGTGGCAGCCACCCAGGCATAGCATTCCTCCTCCATCCCGGGGCCTTACAGCCGCCTTACGGGCCAGGCGGGCTATGGAGGACGCAGAAGCAGCACCAAAACGGCCGGTGCGTGTGGCCGCATCCGTCGATGCACCACCTCTTAGCAGCAGCGACGACGAAGGTGCGGACGAGGACAAGGACGAGGGCGAGTGCCAGAAAACAAATGGCAACAGGGGACTGTCCGACGACATTTCAGACTCGTCGTCGCCCGAGAACAACCGTTCCCGCGGCAGCATACGGCGGACAGCGTTCAAGCGGCCAGGGGCAGCAGCCACGACGGCAGGCAGCTCACGAGATGCCGGCTCGCAACGGAGGACCCATCTGCTGGTGGCTGGCGAGATGCGTAAGAGCAGCGTCGGCGGCAGCAGTGGCAGCAACAATGGCAACGGCAGCGACATCGGGCATCGTGGGACCAAGCGGCCACGGCCAGACGAGGAGGCGGCGCCGACAACAGCGAACAGGAGCGGTGGTGACAACAGCAACAGTAGCGGCGTTGTGCATTCACGGCCAGCACCAAAGGCGACATACGGCAAACGGCCTGGGCTAGTGACAGCACGCAGTGCATCAAGCACATCAGCAAAAGCAAAAGTGTTTTTTAAGCAGTGTGAGGACAGCGTCAGCGACATCAGCGAGCCAGACGAGGCGACAGGAAACGCTCGTGCGCCGAAGGCCCGGTTTATCAAGCCGCCGGAGCTGTCTCCCGAGAAGCCCAAGACACCGCCCAAGTTCAAGCACAGCACCTGGGCTCGGTCAGACGACGACAGCGAGGATGACGAAGAGGCCAAAAGGAACAAGAAGGGCGCAGTATCCGCACCGAAAGCGAAGCTTACATTCAAGCTACCAGTAAGCCTAAACGGCGACAGCGACGGTGAGGACGACGGGAACGAGGATATGGACAAGAGCAAGTCGCAAAAACGCAGTGTATTTGCGTCTGCATATACGAAAACGACAACGAAACCGAAACCGAAATCAAGAGCAAGAACAGACCCAGACCCAGACCCAGACAAGCCCATGTCCAAGGCTGAGCTCATGCGGTCCCGGCAGAAATGGCGACAGAGCATTGATTACAAGAAGCAGGCCAAGAAGGACAAGGCGTCCCAGCTCTTTGGGCAGCTAGAGGTGGAAGGCGGGAGCGGTGAGGAAGCTCGTGATGCCTCTCCATCGCCATCTTCACAGCCCCTACCACAGGCACGAGCCGTCTTTAAGATGCCCGCATTCAGCGACAGCTTCCCTGTGGAAGCGGACGACGGTGCGGATGATAGCGACCGTCCGCTTTCAGACCTGCTCGCCGGCGACGACGACGCCGACAACGATGCGGTGTCCATTGCCGACAGCGACGACACCATGGCGTATAAGGGCCCCGCCGTCTGTCCGCTGTGCAAGGCGCCCCTCGACGAGGACATGCTGCGCGCCCTGCTGCCTGACCACCACTTGTTGGCCGGCGTCTCCTTTGCCCGCAGCGCCAAGACCCGCAGCGCCATCCCGCTGAACCTGTTGAAATTCGACGAGAAACTGCGCTTCTGCACCGGGCACAAGCAGCGTGCGAGCCGCCTCGCCTGGACCGCCCGCGGCTACCCGGCCATCGACTGGGACGCCCTGCCAACGCGTCTCCTGCGCCACGAGAACCACATCCACCGCGTGCTGCTCGGCAAGGCGGCCTCGCCGTACCGTGCGTCGTGGGAGACCACCGACAACGCGGCTCTGCGCACCGCCGTCGTTCCGGGCTACTATGGCCGCCGTGGCCTGCGCGTGCTGTCCGACGCCATTGTGCAGCGCCACGCGCAGACGTTGCGCAAGCGCGTCGTCGAGGACCCGCTGGTGGCGGCGCGAGGCATGGCGCAGTATGTGCAGGCAGTGCTGGTGCCGGAGCTGGCCGTGCAGCTGATCCGGGAGGACATGCAGCAGGGCGGGACGGCTGCGTCAACTGCTGACGAGGCCCGGCGGGTGCTGGAGGAGAGTGCGGCCATTGGCGAGGACGTGATGGACGAGGAGCGGGACGTCGTCGACGACGATGACGATGACGATGATAACGAAAAGGGGGAGAGGGTCAACAACGTCTATGGCATTGAGACGGAGGCTGCTGGAAACGATTACATATCTACATAGTCATCCAAGAGATTGACGTCCGACCGTCCAATAAAGAATTAAATATCGCGTAATTGTACGACTTGCAATGAAATCGATGTATTATGCACTTTGTTTTTTTGGTATTTTTTGATTGTTTTCTTTTTCCGTGATTTTTGAGAAATTATATAGCTTCGCTTCCTTTCCAAATACTATTTTCACAAAATCCGTATAAAGTTGCAACTTAAAATACTTATGTAATTGGCTTACTTTCCTTCAACAACCCCAACATACACCTCCACGTCTTTGGATCGACCACCGACAAGGAACAGGTCCAAACCGTCCAGACAGAAGCTGTAGCAAATAACGGATCACGGTTGCTCAATCCTGGGCGCCGACAGGGCGACGCGGCTAAAGAGCGTTCAGAGTTGTGTCAAGAGGTCAAAGGTCAAGAAGTTAGTAACTACTTATGAATATTGACATGGTAGATTCTCGTCATCAGAGGGCATTGATGTCTAGTCCGGACGAACAAGCCTGCTGTTGATTTGGGACGAGGAACGAGGTCGTGCCAAAAAAAAAGACAAGTACCAGTCATAAATGCCAAGAGAGATCTCCTTCAGTTCCGGGCCGTCGTCTCTGTCTCTGCCGTGCTGCTGCCTCTACGACGTACCCTTGTGATATGATCGCCTCGCGTCTTACACGCACCACACATCGGTGCCCCTGATGTGACTGATGCGACTGATGTGATGGATGCGCCGTCGAACGAGCGACGACGACGTGCATGGAGCCATGACAAATCTTGAGTTGGGAGGGCTTCCCACTATCTTTTCTTTTTCTGTTCATCACCGCGGCCCATTTCTTTCTTCCTTGTCCGTTCTTCTCTGACCACTGTTTCCAGAGTTTTGTCTATTGCCTGCCATCTGGTCTCCTCGTAAATCACTTTTCCTGTCTTGATATTTCCATCTCTAAGTGTCTCCCCCCCTGCACTTCCACTTCAACTTAACCGATGGTCCGTGTCCCCGTTCCGGTTCCGTATTGCTGAGCTTCCTCTTACTAAAGGGCTGGAATGCCATAGTACCTCACCCACTCCGTAGATTGATTGCCCGTTCGTCGTTCGTCCTCGGTCTGCTATATGCAATATTATACGTCGCACATTTATACACCTGTTCAGACGGCCCGATACCAGATGACGGCACGTTTTCTTTTTCTTTTCTTTTCTTTTTTTTTTTTTTTTTTTTTTTTTTTTTTTTTTTTTTTTTTTTTTTTTTTTGGCTGTCTTCTGGTAACTAGTAAGGCTATATACATAAACGAGCCCGGTCTATTGTAACTCATGGGATGCGAGTGCAGTGTTTGACCGAAAATTCAACAGGCTCTTTACCGTGACACTTTATCGTCCCGGAATCCAGACATGTCTCGCCCTGTTCGCCGCACAGATCGTGGCATGGGCCTGGCGCAGCATTGCTTTCCTGCTCTATGTAGTACTTTTTTACTGCTCCAACTCACCCTCAAACAGCGCTTGTCTCCGTATGTTTCTGGTTTCGCAATGGTTGGCTATTTCCTTGTCACACGTTACATTTCTGCTGGCATTTTCTCCATTGTCTTTCGCAGGTACAGATCTGCTCTTAGCGAAGAATGACCGCCGCTGACTTTGCAGTTTCGCTCCGCATTTGTATTGAATTGTATGTGTATTGGACGATTTCTACAACTCTTAACAATGTACGACATACTCCGTATAATGTCCGCTGATGGACTTTGGAATATCTCGTTTTATCGTTTTTATCATTTCGTTTGCAGCTATCGGGTGCCATTATTTTGGTCTCAGGTCCATCAAACCCACCGTGTCTTTCCTTTGCTTCTTTTCATCTCACATGTCTCTCACTCGGTCTTATATATATCTGTCACTTACTTTCTTTTTTGACAGAGGTTTTGCCGTATTTTCCTGGAATATCGCCCGAACCTCTGCCCATTTCTTGAGTACTCTTGCCGTTTTACATTCTTAGATGACTTTGAGACGGCGTTGCATGACTGCCTGTGCCCACAGAACGGGAACGTACTCCCCAGATGGTTGCTACGTTCTTTCTTTCCCTTTTCTTAACATGTGCTTTTCTCCCTCCCTAACAGTGGTCCGTCGTTCAGAGTCGTCGAATCAGCTCTTCCGTAAGCTGGCCCTATCCCCTGCCCATCCCAGACAACTGTTCGAGACCAGCTCGACAGACAACTCAAGCCTTTTTCTGGCCCCAGCGTTCCTCTGCTTGGCAGCAAGCATTGTGCATCTGGCCCTCTCCGGCTTGTCACCGCCAGTTTTCAAACCATAAATTCGACACCAAAAGCACCATGCCCAGCTCCCTGCCTCTGCCGTCCGTCGCCTGATTCATGGTGAGCCTCGTTCTAGGCGGGCTTTTGCGTTCTCCGTATTATTCAATGGGTCTTGGAGAGGACATTGTCTTGGACCACAGGCGGGACCTTGCGGGCCCTACAGTAGTTGAACAGTGCACAAGCCAGCGAACACGAGTCATAAACTAAGACTAACATGCCACTAACCCGCAAGAGCCCACGCGCCGCCCTAGTTTTATTGCTTGCTGGCTGGGGTTTGCTTGCCTTATTTGACATTGACATTTTGGAGTGTGTTTTGTGGGCGTTTTGGGCGTTTTGGATGGTCATCCTGGCTTCGCCTATCGCCATCGCCTCACAGCCGGCCTCGGCATCGCGAGACTGGAATCACCAACATGTCGCCAACACACGTCGCCCCCTCGCGCTCTCATCGCCGACGGTTGTCAAAGCATTCCCCCCGAGCCCCCCTATCGTTCGTTATTGTGAGCGTCCCGAAAACTGTGCTAGTGAACACGAAAGCTGGCATCCCCGTTGGCAACTGCCCCATAACGGCAACGACGCTGTCAAGTTGTGGGGCCGGGGGTGGAAGAGCCGTCGGGCAAGGGCCCCAAGTAGGGCAGGGGCCATCGACGAAAAAAGACACAAAACAACCAAAAACGAAAGGGCGACCGACAGCCAATCATGCCAAAGGATCGTTCCTCTGTAAAACGGTCAAATTAATACCAATAGACAATAGACATGCGACGCGCAGTACGACGCTGAATACATAGTAATTACGTCGTATATTTGTACAAAGAGCCGCTGGCGATATTTGCACCGCGGAGGATTAACATACTTGGGCGTAGAAACACGAAAACGGTACCGAGCAAGTCGTGCGGCGCGCATGTTGGTCCAAGTTGGCCTGGTCCGTCCTGTACAGGGCATCGAGCACAAAGTGGCACTGGCACCAACGGACAAGAGCCGTCGCTGCAAAAAAGCGGGAGCCAAGGCGCTTCTCCATGCTTTTCTCCGCCTGATATCTTGCCTTGTCTGTGATGATCAATGTCCACAGCCCTGAAGGCCCTAAAGGGCAGGACCCCGACATGACCGGTCCCGACACTCAACCTTGTGATTCTGGGACGTCGCTCCTTCCGTCTCGCTTGTGATGCCCGTCGTCGATGTCTGCCCAGTGCCTTCTGTCCATTGTTGTGGGCTGTAATGACAACATAGAGCCTGGCTAACATAACATTAGGCCGCACTAGTGGCTCTGCGTTGGTTTCAGTGCACTAAATACGTGAAAACCTGCTGGCCTGTCCCCCCTGCTCCTCCTGCTCCTCGTTCCTTCCGTCAGCACTTACTACCGCAGCCGCCTCGCACCGACTGAGTATGGAGTTGCCCCAGTTCGCACCTTCCCTGCACTAAAACGGCCCTCCACACGCACCCACTCCCGCTGCCCACTCTGCCACTATTGCAGACGTTGTTCGCAAAGAGAAAACTGCCCACCCCTTCCTCCACCCTCTCGTCACCCTCTACGCCCTGCCGCTGCGCTGCTTGAGCATCATCATCCTGCTTCTGTGCTGCCGCTCTTTGTCACTGCTTTGTCTTCTGTGCTTGCCACATCTTGCCCCAAACTCACTGTCACAGAGCGGGTGCGGCGCTCTTGCCACTCTCCTTCCTTCTACATCCTGTGTGACTCGTTCTTGCATTCTTGCACTCGTTTCTTGCACTCGTGCTTACCATTCTCGTCATTTCCTCTTTCTGTGCCAGAGCTCAATTCGTAGGGCGCTCCTTCCCGCACCGCTCCTCTTTTTAGTTTTTCTTAGCCCGCATTTCGCTGGTTTCTCCACTAGCCGCTTGTCTCTCAACACTCAGCTCCTTCTCAGTCTCCTCACCTCTCCGCCTCTTCGCCGCGTCTCGATTCCTTTCTCTTCTCTTCGAAACTCCACTCACCGTTCCTCGCTCTCGTCCCCTGCTACGTTGCAAACCGACACGACACCTCACGCCGCAATTTCGCATTTTGATTCTACCTTTTTGGGCTGCTGCTTCCATTTACCGCCTGTCGACTTCAATCGGCACCCCCCCTCTCGTCCCTTGTCCCGGATATCGACAAGCTTCAACACTTCGTCCATTACATCACCAGCTTGCAGTTCTCGACGACATCTCCAAACAATGGCCTAATTCAGCGTGGATCGTTTCTCGATTTTTCCAGTGGATCAACTCTTCGACAGCTACTGCTCGATTGATTCCTTTTGAGGTCGGAGCTCGACTTTGGAAGCGCAACGAATCGACGACCAGCGCAATTTGAACCCCTTCTTTCGCCATCTCTCGGTCTCTCGATCGATTGAATTGACTTTTGCGGCTCTCGCGTTGTTCCTCTACGCCTCGTTGACCTTGCTTCGTTCCCCTAGACGTCGCCGCCGGGACATGGCTGATCCCACCACAACCCCTGCCTGGTGGTGACAATGACCAGGAATGAAGCAGCCTCGCGCATGAGCTCGGTGACGAGCGCCTCGACTGACAGTGGCCGGTCCTCCGTGACCGTCAAGCCGCTCCCTTCTACTCCAACCTCAACCGCTTCTCCCTCCCTTCGCGGCACCTCGCCCGCCCCCGAAGACGGACGCGGCCTGCGGCACACGGTCTCTGTTGGCTCCCGCCGCGGACCTCCCTCGCGTGTCAGGACCGACGACAGCACCAGCCTCAGGTACGGTTCCCGTTTGTCTTTTACGGACTGTTGCCTTGTTCGAAAGTTGTGTCTCCTCTCCCCCCTCTCTGCTGACCCGCTCTCTCAGAAATCGATCTGTGATCCGGCAAGACAGCCAGGTCTCCCCTACCTCTACCGCCGCGACAGTCGGTACGACACGAGGCACGGGCCCCCCCGTGTCATCGACCAGCTCCAACAACATCAACATGCATACCGGCCGTGATCACCGCGACCAGCACCAGCACCAGCACCGTGCCGACTTTGGCAACTACCGCCGCGACCTCGCCGTCCTGGACGCGGATACCCGTTCAGGCTCGGGCTCGGGCGCAGGCTCAGGCGGCGGAGACAACAGCAACCACCATGGCGGCCGCACCAGCAGTGCTCCCCAGATCCCACAGCTAGCCTCCCTGGGCAGCCCGGGCCTGTCTCAGATTGCGCCCTGGATGTCCGCTGGCGGAAGCAGCAGCAACAACAACGATGGCCATGCAGCCAACGCAGCAGCAACCCCCGGGACAGCCGCTGGAGGCGGCGGCGGCGGCGGCGGCGGTTTGGCCTCCACCAGCTTCTACAATGACTCGAGCGAAAACGTCTCCATTGCATCGCAGCTCTCGCCCGCCTTCCGCACAAACTCCCTCTCTCTCACCCGCCACCATTCCGCCCAGACCCCCGCCAGCACCAGCAACGAGTCCCCCGATGCAGCCTTCTTCAACGACGACCGCCGGCCGTCCGTCGCCAGCATCGCCACCACCGCCAGCAGCACCGGCTCCAAAGCCAGCGACCGCCGCGGTGGGGGCTTTCGCAAGCTGCAAGGTTTCTTTGGCGAAGAGTTCCCCGGCCGTGACAATTCGGACGCCAGCATCAGTACGACGGGCAAAGAAACGAGGTCCCAATCGTACAGCCACGGCCGCCCTCACCGCGATCGCAACCTTTCGAATGCAACCGACCGAGATCCCTCGCCATCCTCTTCGCGTCCACGCACGCCTGTGCCTGCGCCAGAGGTTGTTCCATTCCTCTACCAAGAGGCCGATGTACGTTCACTTTATTTTTTGTTCTGTTCCTTTGGCAGTTTTTTTTTTCGCGACCTTTTGCAACTTGTACGAGTGTTAGATGCGTTCGATATCTTTGGTACATTTGCAACTTGGGCAACTTGTGGCGACTTTTAGAGCTTATTTCCATCATCCACATGTTTCGACTCGGTCGCCTACCCCCTTCGTTTTCGCTTGATCCTCGTTTCCTTTGTCATCCTTCCTCTTCCTTCTTAGCCTTGTTCTTCCCGCTGCGACCTTCCCCACTGCTGAGCATCATCGCCCAGACTCCCTCGGGGTCTGCCAAAAAGGCCGCTAACGGTCGCTAAGGCTTATCGGCATAATTATCTCCTTCTTTTTTTGCCTTTCTCACCATCCCGTCCCCTAAATCCCATTCCTCGATGAGATCGTCTTCTTGTTCTTGCCTCCGTATTCTCTTGTTTCACAGCATCTAAAAATGTCTCGCTCTCTAGGATATTGCGAGGTATGGTGAGGCTCCCGTCCGAGACACCCTGAGCGGTCCCGACCGAGACCGCTATGTCAACGAGGCCTCTGGTCAGAACCCGCCCAAGACCTCCTCTTCCTCCCGCTCTGGCCACTCACTGCCGCACCTTCCGCACCATCACCACCGCCACAACAAGAGCAACGACGACCCCCGCACCATTCTGCACACTATCAGCAGGGAGGACTCGATCGCCAGCATGCGCGAGCGCGCGACACCCGCCATGTACACCTCCACGCGCTCCCGGGCCCAGAGCCCCACCCCGAGCGGAAACAGCGGCAGCGGCAGTGCATCCTTTAGCGTGCCGAAGACCAGCTACACCGACGGACAGATCTCGCCGCCTGGTGGGCACCCGAAAAAGGGTTTGCTCGGTCGCTTAAGGCGGCATAAGGACAAGGACGACGGCGCAAGTAGCGGCGGCAACAATGGCAACAACAGCGGCGGCAGCCACACCGCCCATAGCATCGCCGCGCAGCTCAAGAAGGTACCGCACAATGCACACAACCTCTCGTCTCGCCCGTCACGACACGACATATCGCGCGCCGAGCTGGGCGGCCACTTCTTCGGCTCCGACGCGTCCTTGTCACAACGCTTCCACGGCGACTACGAGGGAGCACAGCAGGCACGCCACGGCAGCACATCACGCCAGGCCACCTTTAACAACAAGTTCCCCTTCTCCAAAAAGAACCGGACGCACCGCCACATCGACGACCAGGAGGAGATGATCGGCCCCACCGACCGCGCAGACAACGGCACGCAGTTCTTCCTCGATACGGACCTCAACAATATGGATGGCATTTTGAGTCGGCCCCTCCCACTGACGCCCATGGACGCCGATGCCCACCGAGGCGCCGAATCGGATCGCGGCACCGGCACGCCCCGCATCAACCACTACTTCCAAAAACACATTCCCCACTTTGGCACACATCACAACTCGCCAGCTGCATCGACGGCTGCGATAGCAGGGCCGGGCATAGCGCCGAGCGGGACCAGCGGCCCCAACGGTTCTAATGGACCAAACGGCGCATGGAATGCGCCCGACAGCTGGGCCGTACGCCGTACAGGCGACGATGTGGCCGCGCACCACCTACCGGAGACCGACGACTTCGGCAGCCCGCCCCGTAACCCTGAAGAGAAGGTGCAAAACTACTGTATCCGCGTGTTTAAGAGCGACGGAACCTTTGCCACTCTTCAGATGCCCCTTACCGCCTCCGTCCAAGACGTCGTTGCGCAGCTAGCCAAGCGCGTCTTCACCGAGAGCCAGAACTTCCAGATTGTCCTGAAGCGGCACGGCATCATTCGCATCCTCAGTCCTGCGGAGCGCCCGCTGATGATCCAAAAGCGCCTGCTCCAGCAGGTCGGCTATGAGCAGCGCGACCACATTGAGGACATCGGCCGCGAGGACAACAGCTACCTCTGCCGCTTCCTCTTCGTCTCCGCACACGAGAGCGACTTCCAGTCTCGGTCACACGATCTCGGCTTCAGCCGCATGCCGAAACTGAACCACGTCGACCTGTCCAGCCGGAATCTCATTACCATCCCCATCACCCTCTACTCGAAAGCCGCCGACATCACCTCCCTCAATCTCTCCCGCAATCTCTCTCTCGACGTGCCGCGTGATTTTATCCAGTCTTGCCTCAACCTGCGCGACATCAAGTACAGCAACAACGAGGCGCGCAAGATCCCACACAGCCTGGGTCGCGCCAGCCGCCTGACGTTCCTCGACGTATCCAACAACCGCATCGAGACGATGGAACATGCCGAGCTCGAGGACATTACGGGCGTGCTGAAGCTCAACCTGGCCAACAACCGCCTCAAGCAGCTGCCCTCCTACTTCTGCGCCTACCATGCGCTGCGCACCCTCAACATCTCGTCCAATTTCCTCGACAAATTCCCCGGCTTCGTCTGCGAGCTTGAGAGCCTGGTCGACCTGGACCTGAGCTTTAACCTGATCAGCAGCCTGCCCGACGCCATTGGAAACCTCCGCAACCTGGAAAAGTTTGTCATTACGAACAACCGCTTGAGCGGTATCTTTCCGCTGGGATTCCAGGACCTACAGAGCCTCCGCGAGCTGGACATCAAGTACAACACCATTACGAGCATCGACATTATTTCCGAGCTGCCGAAACTGGAGATTTTGACGGCAGACCACAATGCCATCTCCCAGTTTGTAGGCAGCTTCGAGCGCCTTCGGTCTCTCAAGCTGAATGCGAACCCCATCACCCGCTTCGAGATCGTCAACCCGCTGCCGACGCTCAAGCTGCTGAACCTCTCGAATGCTCAGCTGGCCAGCATCGACGACTCGTTCAACAACATGCGCAACCTGGAAAGCCTGCACCTCGACAAGAACTACTTTGTCTCGCTGCCCAACCAGATTGGCAACCTCGGCCGCCTCGAGACCTTTAGCATTGCCAACAACTCTGTTGGCGAGCTGCCGCCCGAGATCGGCTGTCTTACCGAGCTGCGTGTCCTTGACGTGCGCGGCAACAACATCCGCAAGCTGCCCATGGAGATCTGGTGGGCCAACAAGCTCGAGACACTCAACGCCTCGTCCAACGTGCTTGAAAATTTCCCGAAACCTGCGTCGCGCGCACCGCAGGTGCCTGGCGAATCGAACAAGGACAGCGTATCGTCCGCTCAAGGCCGCATGATGAGCACCGTCGGCACGTTGTCGTCGACGCCGAGTTCCGAAGAGCTCAGCGCCGACGGCTCGCGCCGCCCTAGCCAGGCCTCCAGCACGCTTTTGAGTGTCGGTCCATCGCCTGTCCCATCCGGCCCTGACCGGAAGAGTTCGGTTGTGTCCGTTTACGGCAAAGGTGGGCGTAAGACGTCCATTGTTTCGCGCAGCACCGCTCAGAGCTCCGGCATGGCAACACCAACAGCGAGCTCACGAAAGGACTCGGGCCTGTCGTCGCGCATCACCAACACCTTTGCTGGCTCGCTGCGGAACCTCTACTTGGCGGACAACCAGCTGGACGATGAAGTCTTTGAGCAACTTGCCCTCCTGGGCGAGATCCGTGTGCTCAACGTGTCGTACAACGACCTCACGGACATGCCGCAGCGGTCCATGACAAGTTGGCCGCAGCTGGTTGAGCTGTACCTCTCGGGCAATGAGCTGACGACGCTACCGGCCGACGACCTTGGCGAGTACAGCATGCTGCAAGTTCTGCACATCAATGGCAACAAGTTCACCAACCTGCCAGCCGACATTTCCCGCGCCAAGAAGCTGGCCGTGCTCGACTGCGGCAACAACTCGCTCAAGTACAACATCTCCAACGTGCCATACGACTGGAACTGGAACTTGAACCGCAATCTGCGGTACCTGAACTTGTCTGGCAACCGACGTCTCGAGATCAAACAGACGGCGTACAATGCCAGTGCGGCCATGCGCTCGGCGGAGCAGTACGCCGACTTCAATCGGTTGCCGAAGCTGCGCGTGCTCGGTCTCATGGATGTCACGCTCACACAACCTAGCGTGCCAGACCAGAGCGAGGACAGCCGTGTCCGGACGTCTGGATCCATGGCAGGGTTCCTGCCGTACGGCATGGCGGACACGCTTGGCAAGAACGAGCATTTGTCGACCATTGACTTGGTCGTGCCTCGATTCTCCTCCAATGCCAACGAGGGCAACGAGCAGGACACGCTGCTGTGTCTGTTTGACGGCCAGGCCTTGTCGTCGGGTGGCTCCAAGATTGCCAAGTTCTTGCACGAGAACTTTAGCCGCATCTTTGCCGCCGAGCTCAAGGCGCTCAAGGCGGACCAGAGCGAGACCATCGAGGACTGCCTGCGCCGCGCGTTCCTGACGCTCAACAAGGACCTGGTCACGAGCTCGATCCAGGCCGAGGACCGCCTGCCGCTGTCGTCGTCCTCGACGGCTGTCGCTCATCGTGGCTCCATTGCCCCTATGGTGCTCACCAAGGAGGACCTCAACTCGGGTGGCGTCGCGACGGTCGTCTACCTGCTGGGCCAGGAGCTGTACGTGGCCAATGTCGGTGACGCACAAGCGATGCTCATTCAAAGCGACGGCTCGCACAAGGTGCTGACGCGCAAGCACGACCCCGCCGAGCCCAACGAGCGGTCGCGCATCCGGGACGCGGGCGGCTGGGTGTCGCGCAACGGCCGGCTCAACGACGTGCTGGATGTGTCGCGCGCGTTTGGCTACAGTGAGCTGATGCCGTCCGTCATGGCGGCACCCCACGTGGTGAACCACACAGTGCGCGAACAGGATGAAACGGTGGTGCTGGCCACCAAGGAGCTCTGGGAGTATCTGAGCCCCGGCCTTGTGGTCGACATTGCGCGGCAGGAGCGGGGCGACCTGATGCGTGCCTCGCAGAAACTGCGCGATCTGGCCATGGCATACGGCGCGAGCGGCAAGATCATGGTCATGATGCTGAGCCTGTCTGACCTCAAGCGCAAGACGGAGCGGTCGCGCCTGCATCGCGGCCAGAGCATGTCGCTGTATCCGTCGGGCGTGCCCGAGGAGGCGGCACAGCAGTTCTTGCCGACGCGGCGCGGTAAGCGCACCAAAGGCGACGTGCTGGACTCGACCCTGCAACGCCTGGACGCAGAGGTACCCGCCCCTACGGGTCTGATTGCGATTGTGTTTACCGACATCAAGAGCTCGACAACGCTCTGGGAAATCTACCCCGCGGCCATGCGCTCGGCGATTAAGCTGCACAACGATGTCATGCGGCGGCAGCTGCGCTACATTGGCGGGTTCGAAGTCAAAACGGAAGGTGACGCATTCATGGTGTCCTTCCCGACGGCCACGTCGGCGCTGCTGTGGGCGTTCGCCGTGCAACTGCAGCTGCTTGACGCGCCCTGGCCGACGGAAATGCTCAACTCCGTGACGTGCCAGCCGATCCTCGACAAGGACAGCAACATCATCTTCCGCGGTTTGTCGGTGCGCATGGGCATTCACTGGGGCGAACCACTGTGCGAGCCCGACCCGATCACACGACGCATGGACTACTACGGCCCCATGGTCAACAAGGCGGCGCGGATCAACAGCATCGCCGACGGTGGCCAGATCACGGTGTCGTCCGACTTCATCTCGGAGATCCAACGCTGCCTCGAGACCTACCAAGAATCGCCGGCAGGGTCCGGCGGCGCAGGTGGAGCGGGCGAAGACGGCGTGGGTCGCGGCAGTGTGAGCGGCAATGGTAGCGTCAGCGCCGCTGGCGGTTCCGTGGGCGGCAGCTCCACGGCCGGCACGGGGTTCGACGACGACACATTTGCGCAGACCATCCGCAAGGAGCTCAAGGCCCTGTCGTCGCAGGGGTTCGCAGTCAAGGAGCTCGGCGAGATTAAGCTCAAGGGCCTCGAAAACCCGGAAGTCGTCTACTCGCTGTACCCGCACGCGCTGGCCGGCCGTATGGAGGCACATTCGCACCACGAGCGTTTGGCGGCCGCTGTTGCTGCCGCGGCGAGCGGTGTCGAAGGTGCCGCCGTCAATGGCTCTGGCAGTGGTGGTTACCACAACAGCAGCACAGCTGGGGCAACCGCAGCCGCCGCAGCCGCAGCCGTTGCCGCAGCTGGTAGTGCCAGCAGCGGCGATGCCAACACGATCCCGGCAGGCGGGCGCGCGTTCCCAGGCTCCAAGCTGCCGGCGCCGACGTCGGCCATCATCCTGGGCGACCCGGACACCGATGACCTGCGGGTGATTCCCGAGGTGATTTGGGGGCTGTGGCGCGTCAGCCTGCGCCTCGAGATGCTGTGCAGCTCGCTCGAGCAGGTGGACGGAAGCGGGCTGCAGCCGCCGGAGACGGAGCTGCTGGAGCGCATGAAGCAGCGCGGCGCCAATGTGACGGAGCGGTTCCTCCTGAACTTTTTGGCGCACCAGATCAGCCGCATCGAGACGTGCATCAACACGCTGACGGTGCGGCACATGGCCATGGGCGGCGGGCCGATCCACCACCTGGACGATCTGCGGGCGTCGATGGCGGACGTGTTTGCGGCGTTCCAGCAACAAATGGTGGAGCTTCAGGCGTACAAGGCCAAGTTTGGCCCGCTGCAGAGCGGCCACATTGAAGATGACATGGAGGACGAAGAAATGGACGACGAAGACGAAGACGATGAAGGCAGCGACACCGAGCAGGAGTAGGTGTCTTTTCTGGCTGGCGTGAGATACCAGGGTACGGATCTGACGTGATCTTTTTTATATATATTTTTTTTGGTTTATTATTTCTTGTTCTGTTCATTTGGCATTGGGGCGTCATATTTTGGGGCATATCTACCCTTTTCTTTGGAGTATATCTTCGCTTTGCTGGATATTTTGGATTCATTTTGGATTGTATTTTGCCTTTCCCGGTGTGTATTAGTTGCATCTCCATTTTCTACCATTTATTCGGTGGCCCCGATTATGACACGAACGGCAAAGAACGGCATTTATTTTCTCTTGAATTCTCATCTATCGTGTCGATCACTTGCAGCAGGGGATCTTTGATGGTGTTATTACTGTGAGCCAACCCTTGGCCGTTTGACGCTGTTGGTGAGTTGCCGGTTCGCTTTGCCACTTCCCCCATGTGCTCGGTCAACAACGCGATCTACCGATCCCTGTCGTCCGCGCCTGCCGTCCGTCTTTCGTACTTGCCCATCATCACACGCTGTCGCGTTGTCACGCTGTCGCGTTGTCACGCTGTCACGTAATGGCATTTGCATCTCGATTGGCCAAGAGCCAGGGCCAGGCCGGCGGGAGGCGGGAGAGGGAAGAGGGAAGGCGCGAGTGGCAGCCTCGCTTGTGGTCTGGCTCGGCCGCATGTTCCTGCTGTCCCCACGCCCCATAAATAAACTCCTGTCGCTGTTTCCCTTTCTGGGGTCACTTCTTATGCTTGGGTTGCGTGCTGGGTTTGCGCTGTGTGCAGCCAAGAAACATGATAAAGTGCTGGGTGTTATCGTTATCAAACCCTGTGCTGTGTTGTAGGTTGGAAAGGCTGGCATTTCGCTGTGGCTTGGCTGCTGGGTATTACGCAAAGCCATCTCCAGCCGTACGTAATGGGAAGCTTGGCGGGCTGGGATTGGCCGGGAAGGCACTAATCATTGGCTCGCTGACCTCGCCTGCGTTCTTCCTCGTCTACTAGGGAAACTGCCTGCTGTGTCGCCCGACTCAGCAGCTGGGCGCCGCCGTCGCTGCCGTCTTGCGTTTTTTGCCAAGACTTTGCGATTCCACTTGGCTTCACTTGCAAGTGGGAAACAAGGAAGGATCCCACTGCTGCTGCTTTTGAGGTTGCGGGATGATAAAGACAAGGGCGCCCAAAACGGAAAGGACCCTTTCCAACGAAGCTAGAGATAGCGCAAGGGCAAGAGATAAGGCTGTCTCCACCACGCGCAAACACTGTGACAACGTCCAACCACATCCCAAGCAAGAGACTCGGCCAACCTGTCTACGTTTGTTCGTTTTGGTCCCCCCCCTCGGGATCTTCCTTTGTGGTAGCTGATTCGTACTGCGAGAGGAACGTATACAGAGCGGTAGGACGAGTAGGAAGGCAAGGAAGACGGAGGAATCGTTCTCAGGCAAGAGAAAAGAAGAAAAACAAAAAGAAAAAAAAAAGAAAAAGAAAAAAGAGATCCAGAGCAAGTTTCTTTGTCTCTTGTACGAGCGCCCCACCACGCTGCCGCCTGTTTGTGCTTCCTCGCCGACATCGTTCTCGCGCCTCGGGATCGCAAGGGACGTCCCTGTTCGCTTGCCGCCGCTGCACGACTAATAAGATTGAATACTCGCATATGCACACTTGGGTTTTGGGCTTTTGGGATTCGTTCTCTACGTTTTTGGCCTCTTATCAGTTTATCAGTCATATAAGCTTCCCCCAGGTCCCCATCCCCCCCTCCGTTTGTTTCCTCTTTTTTTCTTATCCTTCATTGTCTCTCTCATTTCAAGTGTTTCCTTTTCTCTTTTTCTGTAGCTATTTGTCCCTTCGTCTTCTTGTCAAACGAACTCGACGATTTCCAATTCCGCGCTCACCTACTTTCGTCCTCCTGTCGGCGTTTCCGAGGTGTGTTGGCCCCGTTTCCCACATTACGGCCCTCTTTCGTCATTGTCTGTTCCTCGTGGGTGATTTATTTTATTTTATTTATGTTACATTGGGTATTGTTTTTGGTACCCGTACACGCTCTCCTTGTTGCCGTTTTCCCTGTTCGGTTCGTCGTGTGCTTTGAAGGGCGCCTCGCCCAGCCTTCTGTGAACCTGGCCTGTTTGTTATCGCAGTCTAACCCGTTTTCTGTCGTTGAATATTGCCCAATGCTCGTCGTTTAATGCCTCGCTGTTCTTTTTGTCCCATTCTCTGTGTGCTTCTTTCTTCGTTCTTCGTTCTCCTTTCTCTCGTTTCGTGCTGTTTGCTGTATCTCGACGAACAAGCGTGAGCTGACCACTACCTCGACAAGACCTACTTCGACTCTCACATATCCTACGAATCCCACGAATCCCGCAAATCTACATCACAAGAACATAATGGCCGAGGTCTCTACCCCTGAGGTGTCCCATGGCCGTGGTGGTGCCGGCAACATTGTCAAGGACGACACCAAGTATGTCGACGGCGAGATTGTCCGTACCGGCATTGTTGGCAGCCACGATGATGGCCCGTACTCGACCGGCAGAGGAGGTGAGACCGTTTGCACCCTTTTCGTTGTTTCGTTTGCATCGACATTCTCTTCCCAAGTCCATAAGACATCCCGCTAAAACGGTATACCCCAGGCGCCGCCAACATTGGTGATTCCGACAAGCGCCGGTCACTCGAGCGCGCCGACCGCACGCTCATCCCCGAGGCTGCCGTGCGCCCTTCGGGCGAGCTGAGCGACTACCACACGGGCCGCGGCGGTGCTGCCAATGTGCACCTGGGCCCCGAGTCGGAGAAAAAGAAGGCAGAGAAGGCGGCGCACGAGGGCGACGCCCCCCCGCCGATGGTGGGCCTGGCCGACAAGCTCAAGCACAAGCTCACGGGCGTGTTCAAGAAGTAGACGGCTCTCCCTTCGTTGGATGCTGGACGAGACTGACGGGCGGACCGATGATACCTCTTTTTCGCTGTTTTTCTTTTATTCTATTATTCTTTTTCTAAATTCTTTCTTACAAAAAGACGCTCGCCAATTTTATTGTCTATATAGATTTCCCCCAAGTTGCGTTGCGCTCCCTGAAGAAGAAGGAGACGTGTTTCTGCGTGCTAAAGGGACTGTTCCTCCTCTTCTTGATATCATACAACAAAAATGCGTTTCCTGCTGCCATTTCAACTCAAGTGAATACGACTGACACGCATATCTGAAGCTATGCTATGCCCTTGCACGGACCCGTTGGATACAAAATAACACAAAACACTGAATCAGAACCAGTATGTATGCGCGGCTGTTGGCTGTGCCCTCCTTTCTGAGCACAAACATTTATTGCAATCCCCAGTTTCCTGTTTCCTGCATATATCGCTGCAGACAAACCGGGACCCGGTTCGATTCTGTAATCGCACGTAAATAAAACACATCTTTTTTAGCCGCCTCCTGCATCCAGCTCTGCACACATGTATGCAAGGGATGCCAAAGCCGGGAAAAAAAGATGTGCAAGATAGCATTGAATATATTGCCTCCCACACACACACGCGCACGCCATCCCGCCATCCATGTCCGCCCCCGTACTCCGACCCCCGGTCTTACCCACACCCATACTCCGTGCTCCAATATACTCTGGTCTTTTTCAAACACCGCGGGGAGCGCAGCATAAATGCTTTGATAATACCGGCTGTCCTTTAAGGTTCTGGACCTACTCCGGGCAACATGTTTCGTCCAACCGCTGCGTTGCGGTTTGCGTAGAGGGTGAATCTTGTCCTCGAACTTTGGATGTTGGACGTTTTGTGCTCATTTGTACTCTGTGCACGAGCCTAGCTAGCACGCTACACTCGCGGGCTGTCCCTTGCCGTGCCTCGTGGCGATCTTTGAGATGAGAAGATATTGAACGACAAGGTGCGCAAAAGAGAAAGCAACTCAACGAAGGGATGGTTTCTGTACCCCGTGTCCCCCACTGTTGCAATGTGCAAAGCCAGGTAATGCACAATGTAGCACTCAGAGACATGTGCGCCAAGTCAAGTGACTTATTTCGGCAAGATCGACCGACCGTGCATGAGCAGCACCGACAGCGAAAAGGAAGGGGCTGAGGGAGGGCGAAGAAGACACTGCAGCCGAGAGATCTCAAATGCAAGGTGTCCGGTTTGCCATTTTTGCCCTTCGCACCTTCTGCACTTATTGCAGCTCGCTCCCAGCACCTGCACCATCTGCAGCCTGGTCTGTCATATGCAGTTCATGCACGGCAGGAGCGATCAGCGGCTAGACAGACTACTGCGGCCGCGGCGTACTAAAATAGGCAACGGAGGGCGCCGAGGACGCGGGCTGAGAAAACAGGCGAGGATGGCTGAGGAAGCTGAAAAGACGGGCAGCCACGACGGACGAGCAATACAATAGTGGCATTGGACTGGGACATGTGCCCCGTGATGAAATAAAGGCCGGTGTAGGCGATGTTGTGATGCTAAAAAATTGACAAAAAAAAGAAAAACCCCCCCAAAAAGGCGTGCCGGGAATGCAGTATTCCTGCACATAGTTGCGATGGGACGAAGGCTTTGGACGGAAAAGGATGCACGAAAAGGGAACCAGAGACGGTACCTCTCGCCTCGCGTCAGGTACTGAGATCTGTACACCATACGTTGTACTCGAAGCTCCATTTTTTACGAGATATGCAAACTATTGCGCGACTTGCGACTCAGCTCGAAGAACTTCAGCGGCAGAAAGAGGAAACCGCAGCGCAAGTCTCCTCGTCTTTCTTTCCCCTCTGGGCAGAGAGGGGCTCTCTTTCCTATTCTCCCATAAACAGACGGCCATGTCTCAGGCGGCCAACTGGTCGTTGCTTCCCTTTTTGCTGCTCATTTATGTACACCGTACTCAACAGTTGATTGAGTGTTGAGATGCATTATTCTTGGAAGGGAAGGCACGTCCAGGACCCCCTCCTCTCATCTCCTCTTCGTTCTTCCCTCGCTTCCCTCTTTTACCACATCATGCCTTCGTCCCTCTTTTTCTTCGTCGTTTTTCCTTTCTCCTTTGTGTCCCTCTCCTTTTCTCTTCTTTTGCCTCAGTTTTGACCGGCTGCGTTCCCAACGGAGTGTTTCTTGTTGAGCGGCATCTTGCCCGAGCCAAACACGTTCAACCATTTTGTCTTTGTCACAAATCCCTCTCTCCTCACAGTTTTCGACGTCGAAACGGCAGGCCACACACATCTTCGACACTTTTCTTTTGTTACCCAACAAAAGGGCCTCTTTGTGTTATCGTCTTGACCATACCCGGTTGTCTCCAGCAGTTCCGTCGACGTTCGGATCGCCTTGCACGACAAAGTTTACATCGAATCTCGTCCCAAACACCGAGATCCAACGGGCTACACGAATAAGAAAGTTTACGAAAAAGAAAGCAACCAAACAGGCCACACAACACACACACTTCAGTCATCAGCTGCAACTTTACGCGGAAAATACCTCGCGTCACAGGCTGGTCGACCAGGGGTTTGCAGACGGAGCTTTTACGACGGTGATTGCTGTCAGCTTGTGCACAGTGACTGGACGGGGAAAACGGGAATCCCACGGGGAACACGGCTTTTCGTTCCCTTTGGCCAGCGACCTTTCTCCCCTTGAGTTATCATTGTGGTTCCTCAGCTGCATCCCTGGTCATACGGTTTTGTTGGTTTCGCCCTGCTGCACTGCTACGCTTCGAAAGTGCAACAGGGCTGCCTGGCCATCCGCTGTACGCCAACGAGACAAGCTCATAATTACGTCGTATTAGAGCTATTCGAGTAGGGGCGCCACTACGTTCCGCAATGCATTAGCGCGCGAACACAATCCCCTCTCCTCTTTTCCTCGCGCCCACACACCCCCTGTCAGCATGGCACAAAAGCCCCATGCAAGAGCAGCCACTGCTGTCAGCTCTAGTAATACAAGCTCAAGGCCCGAATCCGCCACCGCCAATCAGCCGTCGTCTTCTCCTCCACAGCGGAGCTATTTTGGGTCGGCTGAGCCGTCTTCGTCAACAGCAGCAGCTGCTGTCTCAACAACAACACAATCAATACTCGACGACATCGACACGAGCAGCAAGGCCAACACGCCGCGCGTTCCACACTCGCACTCCTCCTCGTTTGAGGCAGACGACGAGCGATCCGCCACCGGCGGCCCACGCTCTTTTCCATCCACGGCAACAAACAGCATCCACGAAGGCGCCGCCGCGCAACGCCTCTACAGACACCGCGACAGCGACAGCAGTAGTGACTACCACCCTGGTGAGCCGTTTCGAATGGCGACTGGACCAAGTGGCGACGGTGGCGAGAATCCCCGACGGCCGCGGCGGCCATCGCGGCCTTCGCGCCGTCGCGGTCACAGACATGCCGGATCTGACGTTCTTGCGGCCTACACCGGCGAAGACAACCGGCCGACGAGCAACAAGGAGATCTTGGGCTGGTACATGTATGCCTTTGCCTCGGAAACCTACGTAATATGCGGTATGTCCCAAGATAGAGCCTCTTTTATGCCTCCTTTCGCTTTTGCCGCTAACTCTGTCTCCTAGCAATTGCCTCTTTTATTCCCATCCTCCTCGAGAGCCTCGCCCGCGAAAATGGCGTCCTCCTCTCCGACCGCACAACCCCTTGCCAAGCGAGCAATGCAAAACCCTCATCCTTACCTGCTTCATCACCAATGTCCCCGCTTTTGGCTCGTGGCAGCGACGCAGCCGACTCCCAGTGCGTTGTCTATGTCCTGGGGATTGAAATCAATACGGCCAGTTTTGCCATGTACACGTTCAGTGTCAGCGTCCTGCTCCAGGCCCTCATTGTTGTCAGCATTAGCTGCGCTGCCGATCACGGCAACTACCGCAAGACTCTGCTCCTTGCATTCGCCTGGACGGGCAGCATCTCTGTCATGCTGTATCTTGCCGTGTCCGCCAAGGTCTACATCTTTGGGGCCCTGCTGGCCATCGTCTCCAACACCTCCTTTGGTGCATCTTTTGTGCTGCTCAACTCGTTCTTGCCTCTGCTAGTGCGGCACCACCCGTCACTTCTATTTGAGCCTGCCCACGACGATGACCGGCCGCGCCAGATCCAGCTAGTCGACGAAGAGTTGGAGGAACATGCTGCCAATGTTCACAATAATCCCCATGACGACCACGACGACCACGACGACTCAATAGTCGGTGGAGATGATGCATCGGCCGCTCTGTTGGGCAACGGCACATCCAGCGGTCCATCCCCGTTGCTGTCGTCGTCATCTTCCGGCGGCCCTGAAGACACTGAGAACAAACGAACGCACGAGGAGCTGACATCGCTCGAGTTGTCGCTTTCGACACAGATTTCGTCCAAGGGCATCGGCATTGGCTACTGTGCCGCGCTCTTTGTCCAATGCATAGCGATCCTCATTGTCTTTCAAATGCACAACACGCTCTGGTCTCAACGCATTGTTCTCTGTTTCATTGGTTCCTGGTGGGCCTTCTTCACCATCCCGGCCGCCATGTGGCTGCGGCCCCGGCCTGGTCCCCCACTGCCGGACGCTGCCCTGAGCAGCATCCGCAACACGGACAGCCGTGTCTGGGCCTGGGTGCGTTCCTGGCTGGCCTATCTGGGGTATGCCTGGGCCTCGCTGTTCCGCACCATCCGCTTGGCCCGCCGCCTCATCGACATTGTCCTGTTCTTGGCTGGTTGGTTCCTGCTGTCGGACGCTATCGCCACGACCTCGTCGACTGCTGTGCTTTTCGCCAAGACCCAGCTGCATATGGAGGTCTGGGCTCTCGGCCTCATCAATGTCATCAGCACCATCACTGGTGTCATCGGCGCCTTCTCCTGGGCCTTTGTGTCTCGCCGCCTGGGCCTGAAGCCCCTGCACACCATCCTCACCTGCCTTGCGCTCTTTGAGCTCATTCCCATCTATGGGCTGGCCGGCTATCTGCCCTTTGTGCGCAGCTGGGGCGTCGGTGGGCTGCAGCAGCCCTGGGAAATGTACCCGCTAGCTGCCATCTATGGTCTGGTCCTGGGCGGCCTCAGCAGCTACTGCCGCTCGCTCTACGGCGAGCTGATCCCGCCCGGGTCCGAAGCCGCGTTTTACGCTCTCTACGCCATCACCGACAAGGGCTCCAGCGTGTTCGGACCGGCCATTGTCGGTGCCATCATTGATGCCTCGGGCGAAATTCGCCCCGCTTTTTGGTTCCTGGCCTGCCTCGTCGGTCTGCCGGCCCCCCTTCTGTATTGCGTCAATGTCGAACGCGGCAAACGCGAGGGCGAGCGTCTGGCGGCCGTCATAGAGGGATACAATAGTACTGGCAGCGGTGACGACGACGACAATGGAGACCGCGATGAGCAGGACACCGACGGCAACCGCACGCCGCGGGCGATTCTGGGCGACTATGAGGACGAGGACGATGTCGAGGCTAGGCGTTGAAAGCTCAAATTGACTATAAACCGAGCATGCGCTTCACCTATTTTGGATCTGTATCATACTAATAATATATTCTCCCTCGCAACACATTAGCAAGAGTGAATTTAGTGTTTACATGTAGTTCCACGATTGTTTTCATTTTCTGGGAGAAACCTTCGTCTTAGACTGACCTCATCTCTTCGTCTTGTTTGCGCGAGGCTCCGAAAGTAGTCACGTGACACAACGTGTCTATACTCGTGGGGGCCGGAAGGCCGTACCAAAGTATCACTTTCGACGTGACTTTTGTTTGTGGATTAGACTGTCTCTAGTGTGCTGTCACTTTATGCGCTGCTGTACTGGAAGTGGTTGAAAACACGGGTGAGGTGAAAATGCAAGCCATAAGAGTGCCGCATGCATTACAACATACGGTGGAACTATTATAATATTCAGCTGGGAAAGTGTCCGTCTATGCCACAAATTGTCTCCCACGTTCTCGCCTTGTAAGTCCTTCTGCGCTAAGTCCCTCAGGATATATCCGTGAGGACCGTTTACTGCCTCGTATAGGCATCGTTTATCAAAGACGTCGTGTGCCATAGTAGCAACGGAACATGTTCAACCCGTTGTTTATGAAGTACAAAATTCTATAAAAGGCAACTCCTCTTCCACTATTAGAGTAAGAAGTATGTCGTATGAGTTTATACCTTTCATGGTACGTCCGACTGTGACATATATGACATGCTCTTGGAAGTCTGTCACACGATCGTCCTCACCCTTGGTTTCCATGCTTTCCATCGCCGCCCATCTGTCTCGTCGCCCATCACGTGAGTATGTGGCAAGTAAATGGCACGAGCCTTGACCGGCGAAACACAAGGAAGTAAAACTTGGGGTGGGCTTCGTCTCTATTGAATTTCTTTGGGGCTCTCCTTGTTCGCCTTAACGGTCTTGTCTTTCCTTCGCTCTCTTGAAGCGCTCGAGAACTATCATGGTCGCCCCGCCGTTGTTCAACTGGCCGAAACCATCAAATTATAATCCGTGTCAAATTCAACCTTTCACTCCGCTCCCTTTTCTTTTCACACATCGTAACCCGTCGAAAATACGCCGAGTATCTTTCATGGTGAATCTAAGCGCGATTGTCGTCTTTTATAATCTGCTCAACTCGGACTAACAGTGCGCGCCGAAACACGCGATAAGCTTGACAAATCAACAAATCATTTTCCAAGCACGCGAATGTCAGGAAACAGAGCTAGCAACTGTGGCGTTCGAGCCTGACTCTGCCGGTTGTCGCCGCCTGCTTTCATTACACTCTCATCGTCCGTCACCGCTTCTTGCTATATTTTCGGCGGAGACGCCGTCAAGGTCCGTAATGTAGACAGTAACGGTAGACATCAATCTTTGCCATTCTCTAGCCCAGGATAGAATATAGTCAATTGACAAATGGCTCCTTTCCGGTTTTTTGCATATCCCTTCTTTCCCGTCTTCTCCAAGACAAGAGTTAGCAAACCGCTTGATCCGTCTTTGCCCAGCCCAACGTCGTCCTTCCAGCTCCCAACCTCCTCATTTATGCTGCGGTCATTTAATTCGCAGTTGTGACCGAACCTGGCAGAAGGGCCATCAACTGCGATTCGTCAAATTTTTTTTTCTCGAAGAGTCTATAAGTCTTAGGCCACCTGGTGGCCACAGCCATTGTGTAATTATATCCTTTTCTTCGTTTTCCCCGTTTCGCCGCCTTTTGAGCTTACCCCGTAGATACACGTATTATTCTACACGCCCGCTCCCTCTCGTTCGCGCTTTCCCTTGTATATTGCGCACTGCCCACTCGCATTCCTTCTGCCTTCCGTCTCTGGGGTTTTGCCTTCGGCCCCCCTTTTCGCCGTATTTCATTTTATTTGACCGCCCTGGTCAAATCGCACACGCTCACCTTTCACACCATAGACCTCAATCGTGCATCAGAAGCACTCATGATCGTGACTTCGCGATTTTATTTTGTTCGCCGAATCCAATCACAGGTACGATACGGCTCCATCAGGAAACTTTTCTTGCCTCTCCCGTGTTCCTTCCTCCTTGCGGCTTGGTTGCCAATAGTTCCCACAATTTCCATCGCTCTTTCCTAGTCTATACGCTCCACCAGAGGAGGAAATCGCAGCGGATGCAATACTTTCGTCTGCCTCAATCGTTCCTTCCACGTCAAACTCCTATGTAAAACCCCACCTGCTTCCTTTTCTGTGTCTGATTGCATATTATGTTGCTCCTTCCCTCTTTGGCATCAAAACATTGTGATTACCCGTTGCGAAAACTGGCGATTTTAACACGTCATCTTCTCGCGTCGTCCGCTTCATTTTTCTTCCTCTTATTTATCTTCCCAACTCGGTTTCATCGTCTCCCCGACACACAACTCCACATCGCCACGCAAACTAGTCCCGCGTCCAGCGCACCGCGGAGAAAGCACGATAACTTGGCGCTAGAAGCGTTCATCTCCCTCTTTCGCTCCTTTGCGCGCGGTCATTCGGCCGCCACTCCTCGAAAACATTCCACTGATCTTCGCTTTGTCTTCTGGCGTGTCCCTGTCTTCTAACATAAATAGCGTCATCTTTATTTACTTGACTCTCATCGCTTATCATACACCACGCGGTGCATGTCTTCGTTGTTGACCACCAGTCCTAGCTGAGATTACTTTTGACCACACATAAACGCCTCGAGCAGAAAAGGTTAGGAGTCATTCAACAGCAATCACTCAAGATAGAAAAGAGGGGGCCGAAAAGAAGCTTGGACCTCCTTTTACCCTGTGCTTATTTTATTGGCTTTGTTTGGAGAAGCCGTGGCCAAACAACAGACAACCGACTCAACGAAGCGCTGGCCTATCCCGTCACCCCTACAGAAAAGAGAAAACCACCCCCCTTCTCCCCACCCCCTTCAAGGACAGGAAACGAAGCGAGACAAGGCACAACAGTACCGTGCAGAAAACGCAAGGGGTCCTAAGAAACCAAGAAAACACCAGGGACGCATCGGACGCAACACCACGCAGAGCGGTCGTAGGGAAACTCCCATCCCCCATCCCACACCTGCCATTCAGCCCGTCCATTCGCGCATCACGGCGACACTAACCCGCTCTGTTGCCTGCCCTTGCTCATTGATTTTGTCCTAATTTTTTTTCTGGGACACTTCAGCACCTTCTCCTCTTCATCCTTCAAACAAACCCCCGTCTGTTCCCGAGCGATCACTATCGCGCTTCAATTTTGATCGGATCAGAACAGCTGTCAGCCTTACTAGCACGTTTATCCTTCAATACTGTATACTGTGCCCTCCATTTATCCTTTTTTTTTTTTTTTTAAGTTTTGCGCTGGCTCGTCGTTTGCGCTTTTGTCCACTTTCGTGCCTGTTTTTACTCTGTGCGACGACAAAGCAACCACGACGAAACGCAAACGACCGCCAACGACGAGTTAGCCCAACGCCAATCGCGCGCGCGAATTAAGCCACTTCCCCATTCTTACCGCAGCAAATACTGAGCAGCAAACTGCGAGCGCTTCTCACACCATTCTGTTTGCCCCCCTCACGTGGAACCGACTGCACCCAGCCTGCAGCGACCCGGTTGTGTTGCCTCCTTTGCGTCGAACTCGGGCATCGACTCGACCCTTTTTATCGACTCGCCTCGCCTCCCTTTCGAAGTTTGACTCAACTCTCCCGGCAACCATCACTTCGCCTCCTCCTCAGTGACGCGACCCAATCGCGCTCACCTCCACAGGGCCTCTCCTCCGGAGGAGCTGCATTCCGTTTCGATCGCCGTTTTGCTCGGTGCCAATCGCAGATACTGGGGTCTAACGTGTGAGCGAGACTGCGCGCTTCTTCCTCCCCACCGTGACGCGACACGTCGTCCTCTCGAACGCAAAACTTCTTTCCACATCCAAAGAGCTCATCTGCCAGAGTCAAGATGACACAGACATCTTCTTCCTCCAAGCGGCCGCGCACTGAAACCACGGCCGACGACATCCGTGCCGAGTGCCCATTTACTGTCCGCGTCCTCGATCCACGCGAAAAAGAGCTGAAGGCCAAGAGCAAGAAGCGGCGGAAGCGGGGACACAACAGCTCCGGCGGCAACCACCTGGATGACGACGATGGCAACCGAAGGATACTACAACAGTGCGCGCCGTTCGAGCCTAAGGGCGAGTTCACCACCCACAGCAATATGGATGTTCACTATGTCGTGGAGCCGGCGAAGCAATGGGCCGACATGACTCGGTATAATAGCTTCGTCCTTAATGGCGTTAAGTACTACTGTGAGGGCTTCATCTACGTCGCAAACGAATCCTCCCTCGAGCGCCAGAGATCCGGTGCCGCCACTGGCGCCGCTGCTGCCGGTACAGCGGGTGCTGCTGGTGCGGCCGGCGCTGCTGGTGCTGGTGCACAAAACATCAGCCCGCGCAGGCGCTCAGAAGACGACTGGGTTGCGCGCATCCTCGAGATTCGTGCTAGCGACGAGCATCACGTGTATGCGCGAGTGTTTTGGATGTACTGGCCAGACGAGTTACCACACGGCACACATTATGGAAAGCGCCAGGTCCAGGCACGGCAGCCATACCACGGCTCTTCGGAGCTGATTGCATCTAACCACAGTGCGTTCCTCCTCTTCCCTCTTTTGCCCTTTGCGACCGCTTTGATGACCAATGATCGCCGGGGCTTGAAAACTAACAACAGCCACAGTGGACGTCATCAACGTCGTCAGCGTTACCTCCATGGCGCAAGTGAACCACCTCAACGAAGACAAGGACGATGATGTACAGAGTGCGCTGTACTGGCGTCAGGCTCTGGATGTGCGCAGCATGGAGCTTTCAGTGAGTTGTCCCCCTCTCCAACGCCCTTTCCTCCAAGCGGAGCCTACCTTTCTCAACAATACCATACTAACAGACGTCTCCTCTCCTCCAGTCTATTGAAACCGTGTGCGATTGCAACCAACCCGCGAATCCGGATAAGATGCTTGTCGGCTGTGGCGACGATAGCTGTGCGAAATGGATCCACGAAGAATGCCTGAAACACTACGCCCTCATGCGCGTGTACGAACGGTTAGGGCACGACAAGCCACATATTGCGGTGAAGCCCGCGCTGGCGGACGTCGTCAAGTCTGAAACGGGTACAGATGATGTCAAGGAGCCGCTGAGCCCGCGGGAATCCGGAGGCGCAGCGTCTGCCCAACATTCCATCGATGTGAAGGCGGACACGGTCGAGGTCCAGGGCGCTAGCGAAGACGAGACGGACAAAGTCGCCAGCGCTGGTGCACGGCCGAATGGGCACAGCGGGAACGGAACAGAGGCGAAGGACGTGGCTCTACGCAGCAAGGCCAAGGATGATGCGGCGGCAGGTTCGAGCGGCACACCGCCGCTAAAGCGGGAAGTGACGCCGTCTGAGTCGGAAGCAGGCGGCCTGCAATCGGCGAAGAAAGGTGCCACCAACGGGCTGGCCACACCCACGCCCGCAGCGTCGGCGTCTAGGGCGCGGAAGTCACCCGCCGGTGCTGGCGTGGCAGTGGCTTCCGGTGGTGGCAAGAAAGCGGCTGGCCGCGCATTCCCGACCCTGCAGTCGTTTGGCCACAAGAAGAAGCCTTACGATAAGCTGTTTGAGGCGAGCCTGTTGCTGACGCCGCTGGACTCGACGGCACCGACGATGATTGAGATCCGTGACCTACGCCGAAAGGTGGAGGGCGGCGAGAAGGAGTGGTTGGAGCCGGCAGAGTGCCCGGTGTGTGGGTCGGCAATTCGATAGGACGACATCGCCACCCCCAATGAAGGTGAAGGTGAGAATGTAGACGAAGATCCAGACGCAGGTGCACAGGACATTGTTGTGCAAGCGGAGTGAGACAGGACGAACGGACGAAAGAGAGCACTGTTTTCCAGTCACTTTCACATACGACCTTGTTTGCTTACACTGTTTCTCCCAATGGTCCACAGCTGACGATTCCCTTGTTTCTTTCTGTTCTTTTGCGAACCCCTTTTGCATGTGCTTCGTTTATTTTTCGTTTTTTCCGTCTGTACCTTTTACTACCCCAGAACTCACGAAATAGTGTAAAAAGTTGTTTGATGTACTTTCCCTAGTGTTTTGTTTCCTTTGTCATTTGCTCTTCTCCGCGGTGGAAGGCTTGCGTGTCTTCTGCGCCTCTGTTTTATCATATCTGTGTCCTTCTTTCGTTTCATTGCATGTCCATGTGTGCCTATTTATGGATTATTTACCTAACTAGGCAACTTTTCTATTCTTCTTCAAGCACCATGAATTATCCATGTTTTCTTTATTTTCTTATCATTGTTAATCTGTTAAATTTTGCTACTTTGCAACTTGTTTTATCTACTTTTACTTTGCGATTTATATATACGCCTTTATTTAAGTACCTCCCCGTTTGTCACTCTTATGTGGGACATGCACGCCCATACAGAATATCTTGTCAAGGACGAAAGATCCAAAAGGAGAGGGCCAGCCCAACCTCACGATTTTCCTAGCCGTCTTTCTTCTGTTGATTTATTATTTTCCACTGTCTGTTTTTATACCGAGATGCAAGCATGATCAACATTTCAAATATTCTTATAGGTTTCATCTGTTTTCAACTGTGTGACTGACTATCGTACAACTATGCTCCATATTATTTTGTACCGAGATGTTGTCGCTCTCATATTATCATCGTCTTATGCTGTCGCCTTCGTCTTGCCGCTGCCGGCCACCGCGGCGCCGTCCCCTTTGACGCGCTGCAGAATATAGATCCGCGGCGCCATGCGCGGACCGGCCCACCACCCGCCCGTCAGAGACCGCACCGCCTGGCGCAGCCGTGCCACTGTGGCGCCGTGCCCGACAACGGTCGGCCGCGCGCCTTCGTCCTCGTCGTCGTCGCGCAAGCTCATCTGGCCGGGACGCAGCACCTCGATGCCGGCATAGCCTTCGACGACAGCGACGGTGTCCCATTGGGACTGCTGCTGGCCGCTGGCGCTGCCGGCCGCTGTCGTCACGACGGCCTTGGGGTCTTCCACGAGGACATAGTCAAACTGCGCCCAAAAGGCCGGGTCGCTGAGCACGGCCGGATCCTCCGTCTTGTCGACGAGCAGCTGGGGCGGTTGTCTTGGGCCAGCCACGGCCGTCGGCTTCTTGCCGGCAGCCGGTAGGATGCGGTCGGCGTTGGGGTCAAACGGATCGAGGCTGGCCGCTAGAGCGGCACGGGCCAGGGCAACGTGTCGCTGCTCTTCCGCGAAGCGGTGGCTGAGGAGTGTGGCGCCCATGGCGGAGCCGAACAGCGTGACGCCTGTCATGCAGGCAAGCACGTCAGCGTGTGCAGACACGACAAAGGGCGTATCTGCAGGGATGGCCGGAGCAGAAGCAGCAGCAACAGCACCTGCATCAGCCGTGGCGAGGGTGCGCAGGGCCGCCAGCGCCTCACCGCCAGGGTAGTTGAGCGCCGAGACGAGCAGCATGGCCGTGCTGGCGGCAAAGGCGACGGGGACGGACAGCACGAGTGCGTACCAGGTGAGCTTTGCCACGGCACCTGACCCACCAGCAGCCGCCTTGCGGTCGTTGGCATTCGGGGCCTTGGTGCTGGCATCGCGTTCTTGGTGGCGGAGGACACTCTTGGTGAGCTGGTCGGCGCCCAAGGCGGCGGCAGCCGTCAATGGCGGCACGACGTACAGGACAAAACGCGCCTCCTTGTGCGGCTGCAGCGAGTAAACGGCGACGAACAGCAGGCTGGGCCAGACGAGCAGAGACGCCGGGCCCGCCGTCCCGGGGCGCCGCAGCGCCATGGGGATCAAGACAAAGTAGACGAGCGGGTTGAGCAGGAGGCGTGGCAGGGCCGACGTAAAGTAGTAGTGCCACGGGCTGGTGCCCCACTCGCTGGCCTGGCCGTTGACGACGTTGAACAGGAAGCCGTGCAGCTCGGGCCAATAGGGCACGGGCGGGAACGTCTGCCAGAAGTACGAGTCGATGGGGACGGACAGCGCCAGGGCGACGGCGACAGCGACGGCGACGGTGCGCACGATGCGCTCGGCCGTGGCCAGCGGGGCCACGACGAGGTACGCGGCAACGGCGGCCAGCAACAGGGCCACCTCGGCACGGAACACGACGCCGGCATACGACAGCAGACAGAGCGCGACGCGGATGCGGCCGCCGGCGCGCATGTCGGCCCGGCGGGTGGCGCGGGCGCCCTGGGGGGACAGCAGGAACGAAAAGGCATAGGTCGTCAGGAAAAAGGCAAGCATGTTGGGCAGCGTGCGCGACGCATAGAAAAGGACGTGGAACTGGCTGGCTTGCAGCAGCACGTACCAGCGCGCCGCGGACGGGCCGCAGGCAGCACCCAACGACCGCGACAGCGCCACCATGGCGCCCGCATTGGCCAGGCCCAGCACGCCGCGGACGGCCGTCTGTGCCGCGGGGCCGCCCATGAGCGCGCCGACGGAGTTGGCTAATTGGATCACGGGCTGGCCAATACCGGCGAGTAGCACGGCGCCGACAAAGGTGCGCGGGACGGCGCCGGGAAAGGTAAAGTGGTCGTAGCGCTGCTCGAGGCGCAGGCCGGCGCCTCGGCCAAAGGGTGTGCCGTAGACGAGGACGTCATGAGCGGCCTGGATGTTGAAGGACTCTTCGACCTTGGTGTAGGGGGCGACGACGAGGTGGACGACGACGAGCGCCGGGATGAGGAGCATGAGGAGGGTATCTGGCGCGGAACGTGGCTGTTAGCAGCAAGGACAGACGAGTGCGAGTGGACTGCCGGGTGGGAGCTCGCGCGTGCGGTCGGTGCTTGGGTCTCGTGTCCTGTGTTCTCACCTATGTTCTTCATGATGGCGGCTGTTTCACGATGCTTCCTCCGCGAATGCTGTATAGGGAAGATGACGGAGAAAGGGAAAGAACAGAACAAAACAAAACAACCGGAAGGGGCAAGAGAGCAGAGAAAAGAAAAGGAAGGCACGAGGGGGAGTTCGATGCTCAGAAAACGCAGGGAAGGCGAGACCCGCATGTAAACGTTCCCCTGGCCTGCCCAAACCGTCACCAAACTTGTCTTACACGGGAAGGTGAGCTCCAAGAAGGGGAGGCTTCAGCAGGCTTTAGGGGTGCATCTGGCCAATCACAGCGGGGTAGGCAAGGTTTCAGCGGCCCCCAATTCGCTGGTGTCCACTGGGTAGTACCTTCGTACAGTACACGGATAGTGTCCATTCGCACGGCCTAGGCTCTTTTCAAGCTGCTGTGTGTCCTCTTGCCAGCTGACAGCAAGGCAGCCAGGACAATACTGCTTGCAATGTGGAGCTGTACGTTAGCCAAGTAAGCTCGACCCGCGTTTTGTCGTTTCCTTATACTTTCTTCCCCTTTCCACATCGGCGACGACGAGGACGACAAAAGACGACGAGACACGATCGTCCACCACAGCCAACAAAGGCGACTCCATCACACCCTGCTGGCGCTGGGACTGATGATGAAATAGGCGAATAGGCGACGTCCCGACGAGCTCTTCTCGACGTTTTCCTACACGACACTCCTACTTTCACCCCTACAAAACTACAGCCTTCTGCACCGTCTGGCCCTCCTTGCGAGGCGCAAAACCCTCCCTTTTTATCCACCATGTATCTCTTGGGCGGGTTTCTCTACGGTAAGCCCGGCCTGCTTGCGTCGTTTGGGATCTTGGACCTTGAACCCGTGGATCTTGTTCTGCGCCCTCGGCTAACAAAATCGACGGACAGTGTCCGTCCTCCTCATCAACGCCATCGCCATCCTGTCCGAAGACCGCTTCCTCGCGCGCATCGGTCTTTCGCCCGCGACCTATGATCCGGCGTTCGGCCAGCCCGGCGTCGGCGGTGTCGGCGGCGGCGATGCCAGCATCAAGGCCAAGGTCATCAACTTGATTGCCAGCGTGCGCACGCTGATGCGGAGTATGTTGTCATACCCCCCCGCGTTCCTTTGAAGACGATGCCTTTTCTAACAACACACAAGTACCTTTGATTGTCATCAACACGCTGCTCATAGTGTATGAGCTGGTCCTTGGTTAGAGCGGAAGGAGGAGAGTATGGCGGGAGTTGCGGATGGGGATGTGTGGGACAGAGGGTGCGAAGGGAGACTAGACGGGGCGGACGATGATACTGACCAAGGTCGGGCGAGATTTTCGATGAAAACCAATTGGGACAAGGAAAAGGAGTGGCCGGTGGCTGGGCTGACGTTGAGAGCATATCGAGGGAGGGAGCGACGTTCGGGGAGCTGTCCGGAAGACGAATTTGGGAACGGACAGCCAGGTGGCCTACTAGCAGTAGGACTCTTGGCTGGGATGTGCTGTTGATACGTCCGATACGTTCCTGTCACACAGCACATGTAACATTATGAACTGCATTTTATATAAAATAACATGACAAATGGAATTTACATGACATCACTCGACTTGTTGTCTAATCAAGAGCTGCCGTCAGATCAAATATAGTAAGGGATCACAGCAGCCCAAATATGACACTGTGTAAAGGTTCCCAGTTACGTAGCACGGCGTGTGTGTGTGTGGCCGCTAGACAATCCAAAGAGACGAATACCCCGTACAAGAAAGTTGTTATCATTTATAGACGTGACGCAATACAAATAATCAAAAATGTGAAAAATGGCGAAAATGACAAAAGTGACAAAGGGACTGTAAGACAAAAGGCTCGCTAATATTCCAACATGTGATATGATCAAAACAGACAAGAGTAAATAAAAACAAATACCGCTTGCTGGCTTCCATCAAGGAGGACAGTTCTACGCTGGAAACGAAAAGAAGAGACGGAGGACGTAAATCAAAATAAATGGCAGGGTGTCTTGTGGGGAGAGAGTGTGGTAACGATGAAAGAAGGGTATCTTTTGAAGAAAAGACTGCTAATGGAGAGAAGGAGGCCACACAGCACCGGGCAAGACGGTACACACGCTCCATCACATAACGATGCACTTTCCGCCCTTCTTTTCGGATTCTTGCTGCATCTGCTGCTGCTGTAGCATTTGTTGTTGTTGTTGCATCTGCTGCTGCTGGATGTGCTGCTGGAGCTGCTGCATGGCATACGCCGACGACGAACCAGGACCGCCGCCGGGAATGGATGGCATCGGCGGTAGGTACTGCTGCTGCTGTTGGTGCGGCATAGGAGGCTGGTAGTAACTGCCGGACGACCCGGGCGCCGGGCCGTGCATGTTGGGTGGCATGTTCATCATGGCCGTCGTCGTCGTAATGTCCGTCCAGGCGCTGCTGGCTGCGTCAAAGTCGCGCTCCTTCTTCCTCTTGCCGCGGCGCCGTGATGTTGTGCCTGTCGTGGTCGGCGGGGCCGACAATCCCGACAGGGCAACAGACGGGGCGACGGACGAGACAACCGAGGCGGCCGCTGCCTTTTTACCGCGCCGGCTCTTCCCGGGTATGGCCGTTACTGTGGATGAGCCGATCGATGCCGGCGGCGGAAGGGGCGGGATGGGAACGGAATTGTCCACCATCGGGGTGGACGCTGACTCCTTGCCCTTCTTCTTCTTCTTGCTGTTGCTACGCCGCCAGCCGCGCTTCTTGGCATCAGCGATGTTCTTGGCCGCGCTGCGCTCGGCACGGCTTTGCTTGCGGTTGAGGCTGGGCTGGCGCATGGTGGCAGACGTGGATGCGGCGGCTGTGCCGTTTTGAGCAGAGAACCCCGAAGCGTACGGTAGAATCAGCGGCTTTTGGACAGGCTTAACAGGTGTGCCGCCACCCGATAACGTCTCGAGACGCTCGCGTAGCTCGGCGTTGCGCTCTTGCGCCTGCGGGTGGCGTGGGACAGGTGCAAAGATGACGGGCGCCGGACCGTCATCGTCGTCGTCAGCACCGCCGTCATGGTTGTTGCCACTACCCCCAGGACCATCTTGGAAGCGGCCAAGCCCCGACTTAGTCTTGCTTTTCGGTGGGTCAAAGGCGCCGGTCACGCCGCGCGGTGTGCTGATGATGAGCGGCTGGTCTTCCACTGGACCAAACGACGGCGACGAGCTGGACACGACGGGGTTGGAGAAGGCGCGCTGTGGCTGCATCTGTGGCGGCTGGAAGTAGTACTGCGGCTGCTGCTGTTGCTGCTGCTGTTGTTGCTGTTGCTGCTGCTGTTGTTGCTGTTGCTGCTGCTGTTGTTGCTGTTGTTGTTGCTGCTGTTGTTGAAGTTGTAGCTGCTGGAAGGCCAGGTTCACATCCTGCTGTGGCTGCAGCTGTGGGAGGGGCTTGTTCAATCCTAGGTTGTCCACCGACACGGCCGCAGCGCTGCTCGAGCCGAGAGCTGAGGCCGGTCCGGGCCCGGTCGCAATCCCAGTGCTCGGCCGCTGCATAGAAGACCGCCTGCTTTGCCGGTTGCTGCCGACAGGCACGCGCGGGACAAGGAAGGAGCCCATGGAGAAGCGGTTCGGGGAAAGCGGAGACACGGGCTGCTGTTGGTTGGCAAGGCCTTGCCCCAGCGGCGACGAAAAGTCTCCCGACATGCTCGGTGCTTGTGCACTGGTGCTGGCAGTCGTCGTGGTAGGGGCAGGATATTGGGTCGCAGGTTGTGCCACGGGCGGTGCCGAGTAGGGGTAGCTGACTGGGTAGCTCGTGTTTCCGACACCGAGGCCCATGCCGCCCGTCGGCCCAGTTGTCACGCCGAAGCCCACACCGGGTGCATTCGACACGGACGGTCGCTGCATTGGCCACGTTTGCACATAGGCCACGGGCTTGGGAACAAAGTTGCCGTAGCTGTCTTGCACCTGCTGTGGTGGCTGTTGTTGAGGTGTTTGTTGTTGAAATGGTTGCTGGGGAGGAAAATGTTGTGATACCGATGGGTCCCAGGAGAGAGAGCCACCTGTCTGTAAGGGAATCTGGAGATCGAGAAGTGGTGGGCCCGTCATTGACACAGAACCAGTAGGCGCCTGCTGCTGTGGCTGTTGTTGCTGCTGCTGCTGCGTTTGCGGTGGGGGTTGAGAGGCTGCAGCCGCCAACGCATTCGTCGTCGACAGGTCAGTAGGTGGCCGCTGCTCAACATGTGGCGATCCAGGAGGCGATGCCTCGTACAGGTCACCCGATGGCACAGTGTCTGATTCACGTGACACCGGCCGGTCGTCATTGAACTCGCTCTCGTCGTTACGACGTTGATCCTGTGTTGTCACTGTTGCTGCCGTTGATGTCGACGCTTCTCCTGCTGCTGCTGCTGCTGTATTTTCTGCCGCTAGGTCCGGGTTCGGCAGGCCCAACGTGGCGCCCACACCGGGTATTGAAGGAGGCATTGATGTAGATGTTGCAAGAGACGCGGGGGGCGGTGCCACGGCCGACGTGGTTGGTGCGGCGGTAGCCGAGGGGGCGGGACGAGCTACGGGTTGTGGCGGCGCAATGACGGGCGGAACGTTGTGGCGCAAAAACGCGGGCAAGTCGTGCGGGTCAATGTCCTTTTGATACGGCGGCGGTGGCGGGACCCAGTTGTCGGCATCGCTCTCGTGAGGGTGTTCGCGGCGCCCATCGGCGCGGCGGTAGACAATAGGGGCACCGCTGGACGTGGTGGCGGGCGGAGGGTTACGACGGCGGTTGATGGCGGCAGCGGTGGCGGCGCGGCGCAGGGTGACACCCGACCGCGGACTGCCCTGTGAGTAAGGCGCGTCAAAGGCCTCAATAGACTCTTGCTCCTCCTCACCCAGCACGGACTCTGTTTCCGCGCGGTCATTGTGGTTAGCTCCCGCAGTCGTGCCGGTGGTCACTGCATCCGTTGTCATGCCCGATTCTGCAGCGGCCGCTGCAGCAGCAGCAGCCGATCCTGGCAAAAGTGGCACAGCCGGTGTCCGCGCTGCGGCGCCGAGGGCCGAGCCCTGCTGGCGAGTCGTTGGTGGGGCCGCCATCCGTCGTGGAACAAGCGGATCGTCGTCGTCTTCATGGTTGGTGTTGCTGTTTGTGGCATTGCGGAGAGAAGACGATGCAAGAGGCCGCGAGGTGGATGCTTGCGCTGGCCGCGCGCCTTGTGAAAAGGAAGAGGGCAGGGTTGGCATGGCCGGCAGGGGAACGGGATTGCCATGTGCGGCGCCGACACCGGCCGTGGTCGCATTCCGCATGAGCGCGCTGGGCTTGCCGCGCTTCTGGGCCACGGTCCGGCGCCGCACGATCGCCACCTCCGTGTCAATGTCACGGTGCTCCTCTTCAAGGACCTCGGGTTCTTTGGAGCCGACCTCGATGGTGATCTCGGTCGTCTCGCCGTCGGTGGTGCCGTAGTCAAAGTCCACGAGCAACAAGCGGCCGCCATCAATAAAGTCAATCCCGTCGTCGTCGGAGCTGATGGGCTGGGGCGGGTGGACGCCGCGGGCGCCGACCACCAAGCGTTCGCGCAGGGACGAGTCGCCAAAGCCCTCGACCCAGTTCACCATGCTGACACCAGGCAGCTCGCCGACGCGGGACCCTGCAATGAACGTGTTCCGCTGGCGGTCGCAGAGCAGCTGCCACTGGGGCACGCGCACGGAGGAGTCGCTGCCGGATTCTTGGAGGCGGGCGGAGGCGGCACGCATAGACGGGCTGCCGCTGTTGGCGCGGGACATGCTGCCGCCGTTGCCTCCACTGCTTGCACCCCCGTTTGCGTTGCTGCCTCCATTCGTGGCGCTGCTTCCGCCTCCAAGAGCAGTGCTCATGGCGGACGCCCCACTGCCACTCATACCTTCAAAGCCACCCGGTGCGCCTGGATCCATACTGCTGTCGTCGCTGCTGCTATGGACATTCTTGCCGGGGCCGGCCGGAACGGCGTCCAGGTCCTCGGGCACGCCATACAGCCAAATGTCCTTGCCTTGGAACCCAGCCGAGACAAGGTCTCCATGATACGAGGCGGACGGCAGCGTACAAGGGAGCAACCGGGCCGGGGACGCTGCTGTAGGGATGGGCCCGGTAAAGTAGGTGGTGCCGTTGCGGAGGTCGTCGATGCGGACGGCGCGGAAGGTCTCGAAACTCCGGTCGTACGCAAACGTCCAAAAGGCTTCCTCGCGGCTCGAGTCTTGCAGGAGGACAGCATGGCTGCAGTCGCGGCTGGTGTTGGGGAAGAGGATCGATGTGGTCCAGAGGGCGCTCAGATCGTCGCTGGACATTTGGCTGCCCGGGTCGTAGTAGGGCGCGGTCAGGATGACGGTGTTGGGCTGGGCGGCGTGGACTGAGGTGCCCAAGATCTGGGTGCCGTCAAACGAAAAGGCGAGGGCGTCAACGTGGTCGCACTTGACAGCGCGGCGGTCGGTCGCGAGGGCGTCCGGACTGAGGGACGAGACCTCGATGCCGCCCTCGTAGGCTGCGGCCAAGACCGAGCCGCAGGGGCTCAGGGCAATGGCGCGCGGGCTGTGGTCGAGGATGATGGACTGGATGCGGCGCGGCGGGTTCGTTTTCAGGTCGTACAGGTCGACCTGCATCTCGGTGAGCAGCACGGCGAGCACCGAGGCGTCGTCCCGGATGCAGGTGGCTGCGGGCCGCCGCAAGACTTTGAGCTCGCGGACGACCTCGACGCCGCGGGGCGCCGAGGCGCAGCGCACGTCGAGCACGTAGATGCGGGACGAGTTGTACGCCAGCAAGTGGTGGCCGCGGGGCGAGGCCTGGAACTGCATGCCCTCGCCGCCGGGTGCCGACGAAGAGGAGATGGAGTTGCTGACGAGGCGGACGAGGGTGCGACGGGGCCGCAGGTAGGCGTCGAAGCGGCAGCGCTTGACTTGGCGAGCGAAGGCACGGCGCAGGTCGGCGAGCAGGCGGTCGTGGCGGTCCTGCTGGTCGGCAGCAGTGGTAGAGCCATCCTGTGCGGTCTGCTGGAGCGACTTGAGGCGGTTGAAGAGGGACTTGTAGTTGCTGGCGGCAAAGGTGGGTGTTCGTGCGAGGTGGTGGGCGTAGAGGTGGGCTTGCTGGGAGACGGTGCGCCATTTGGAGTTGAGGAGGACGAGTGAGGCGAAGGCGTTGGAGTCGGTTGCGAGGAGGATTCTGAAACGTTAGGACGCGTTCGGAAAGAAAAGAGAAAAGAAAAGCACAGAGAGACATACTGTTGGATGATCTCGTCGGGGAGACGTTCAAAAGGCGGAAGGGCAGCCATTCTGCTCAGCGGAGCCTTGTCGATGCTGCTGCGGCTGGCGGACGCGACCGGCGACCCTGGTGATGGATCGTAGGCGGCGTTGCTGTCTTTGTCGTCGATGCCGCCGTCGCTGCCGTCGAGAAAGATCGGCGGCTTCTCCGTCGAGGACCGCGGCTGGAGCGGCGGCGCGTCGGGGGCGTCGTCGCCGGCGGCCATGACGGGAAGGGGGCAAGGAGACGGTCGAAGGTGGTCAGACGTCGTGGTCGAGCGGCATGGTTGAGAGAGGTGGGAGGTTAAGGATGACGATTGCAAAAAGACGATCGAGAGATCAAAAGAGGTGTCAACAAAGCCAAGCCACAAAGTTCAAAAAAGGCAAGAAGTCAACCCAGCGGCGACTGCCAGCTGAAAACGCGGTTGCCCGTCTGGGATAAAACGAAGGAGAGCGGGCCCGTTCGCAGGGGAAAGAGCGTGGCTGCGTACGACGACGTATTGTTGTAAGTTGTAGGGAAAGTGCAATGCCAACGCCGTTAGTGTATGTTAGTGGATGCCCTGACGAGCTGGAGTGCTGGAGGCCGCGGTGGCGCTTGCCGTTTTGGGCTAGTAAACGGTCCCTGTTTCTTATTTCTTACACTTACGACATAGTACGGAGTACGTACGATTCCGGCAGGAGCCTACCTACTGCGTCTTGGGAGAAGGAAGGTGCGACGACGCTGAAAGGTGGAATTGCAATTTGCATCAGAACACGCGTAAGAGACGGTGGAATGCAAGCGACGGCGGTTCAAGGCAGGTTTTACAGTAGCAAGAGGCAGGTGTTAGAAAGTCATTCCGCCGTAGTGTGCTGTGTCTCACGGTCGTTCTGAAATGTGTCTAGACTGCGAGTTGGGTGTGTGGAGCGAGGATTGGGAACAGGCAAAGCAACGGCCACAGGGACAAAAAGCTACGACATACGCCGTATCTGGGCAAGAACCGTACGGTAGGAATGGAAGAGCGTGCACGCATGAACGGGGACGAAGAAGAGACAGAGAAGGGGGCGAGGAAAGCATCATATTGTACGGCGTATTATGCAGGGCGGTGTTGGCTATGTCGGGCAGTGTGCCCGTTATGGCAAGAACTGACCGGTTCGAGCCTGCAACGGGCCGGGCGTTGCTGTCAGATGGAAGGCGCTGATGGGCTGGCTCATCTGCCATCTTCATGCTTTGGCAGGAGCGGAGGTAGTCCACACGTAAAATACGTGAATACGGCAGGAGCGAACCACTTGGAGAGGGGCGGAGCCGCCTGTGCGCCCACGCATTACTACTCTACGGTTTGGGCTGCAGGAAGTGCCATCGTACTACCATGGTAAAACAAAGGATAGAAGGGTAGAAGCGAAGGCTGCTACGAATGAGTGGCGTCGTCGGTGTTATCGTCGTCGTCACGGACGCGCGTGCTGAATTTGTGAGAAAAGAGAAAAGAGGACCAGTCGAGGAAAGAGGCAAACAGGTCAAAGTAGACAACGGAAGGAGGCAAGGGAAGACAAGGCCAGGCAAGGAAGAGGCAGGAGCAACCAGAGGGTGTGGGACGGCGGCTTTACATGGGCAGACAGCGTCTCGCTGAAAGGATTCTCGTGATGGCTGCTGGTTGTTGATGCAACGCACGACGCACGACTCCCTGCGTCCAGAAGCGTCCGGGGATGGGCACAATAAGCGTATGAAAGAAGCCGTGAACAAAAACTACGTTGAACGAAAACCAAGGGTCGCCAATCGTTGTCTACCAAAGCTGTTGGTTGTTCTTTCCATTTATGAAATACATTAAGCAGAGTGACGCATCGCTACCAGTAGACGCATGGCTTAGCGGACAAAGCCCCCTATTTCATTGGAGTCTTCAGGCCGCCCTGTTCTGCTTCTATTTTTAACCAACTAATCAACCTAAATGCGGCCGTCGTTTGCCAGCCGAGAATTTGGGGGCGGATCAGGGCGCATTGCCAAAGCATTACTTGATGTTGTCACGAGCGAATGGCCAGACAGACCACTTGCTACGTTAGTGGGTGTTGGCCGTATTCGTCGCCTGTTCTTCAGCAGGTGGGAGCGCTAAAGACGACCGCTGATTGCTGGTACAACCCCCCTGAACCAGAACCGAGGCTGCGCCGGCTTAGGCTAGCCCCGGAACCCACATCAGGGGCGGCACCAGCTTCTGATCAGGGGCCTGGACGCGCGTGCAGTTCAGGGTCTGTTGGTGAGATACAGCGGGTGGCAGCGGCCGTCCACGACCAGTGATACGGCTATGGAGCATTGCTGACGGCCATTCCTCCAACGGGCTCAATGTCAACGCCGTGAGGATGCCCTTCCCGCAACACTCCTTTTCTTCCGTCTCGCACTTCTCGTGTCTCCTCGCTTTGACCGGTTTGTCTTTCATTGCTGGTCAAATACAAAACACACACAGGCCGGATCAGGCAGTGCCGTAGTACAGAGGACAGAGTACGGGGTCAGAGTACGGGGTACAGAGAGTACAGACAACGATTTCTCTTCTTGCCACGTCCGTCACTGTCGAACGGGGTAACGAACGTACTCGTCCCCGTCTACTTTGCGACCAAAGTAGCCCCGCGAGTAGATGCACTTGTTGTTGAACCGCAGCGGCAGCAGCACGCGCGCCCGCATCCCGACGCTGTCTGTCGCCGGGTCCGCGAACCGGCCGAGGCCCGTGTCGCCGACGTGTGCCATGTTCGTCTCGCGCCGGCTCTTGTCCTCCAGGACCATCTGGTAGCCGCGGCCGGCGACACGCAGCGCCACGTCGTAGGCCGACCGCACCGACGGCAGCACGCCCGGGCCCGTGGCCGTGAAGCTGCCGCCAGCCACGGCCAGGCGGCCGCCAAACGCCTTTTTGAGGTCGGCATCGAGCTCGGCCATGCGGCGGCCGTGGCCGACGTAGTGCTGGGGGACGCACTCGCGGCAGAGCTTGGTGCGCGTCGCAATGGGCGTCGGCAGGGGCGCGCCGCCACCAAATCCGGGCGTGTCGCGCAGGTGCCGCCGCAGGACCGCCTCGGCCATGCGCACGGCCTCGTCCGCCGACGGAAAATCGCCGGGGTACTGGTAGCCGTCCCAGACGTGGCCGCCCAGCATGACCGTGTACTTGGAGCCGCGCGTGCGGTCGGCCGCCACGCGGGCGGCCTTGGCCGCGTCCAACCCCTCCTGGGATTTGTGATAGACTTCCGTCCCGTGGGCGTCGTCCATGACCAGGGTGCGCTCGAAGTCAAAGAGCTCGCGCATGCTCATCTCGCGGTCCGAGTCGAAGATGACGCCCAGCGCGCCCTCGGGGTTCTCCTCGAGCGGCACGCTCTGCGGGATGAGGTAGCCAAAGCCCCCGTACGGCCGGTGCAGGTTGGGCTCCGCGTAGTGCAGGTTGACGACCATGATGGTCACGGCGTGGGCGTCGCGCAGCGACGGCAGCTGCCCGCCGCTCGTGTCGGAGCCGCCGGCCATCCGGAACAGCGTGGGGCTGGCGACCGTCGACACCACGCGGTCGTACGGGTCGCCGTCGGCGCTCGTCTTGGGCGTCGCCACGCGCACCTTGTGTGCCTCGTACCGCAGCCCCGTCACCGGCTCGCCCGTCCGGATCGTCACGTTGGACCGGCGGCGCAGGCTGCGCGCCAGCGCGTCCGTCAGCGTCCCAAAGCCCTGGGCGAACCCAAACTGCGTCCACTCGGTGCTGCGCATCATCAGCATGGGCAGCCAGTCGACGGGGCTGGCCGCGCGGGGCAGGCCGTCGTCTGCGTCGCCCTCGTAGCCCGGCGTGCCCCTCTTCTGTTCGGCCGCCGTCAGCCACTGCTGGTAGCGGTCGCTCAGACGCAGCAGGATGTCGTGCAGCAGGTGCAGGTCGCTCTCCATAATCAGTTCCACTTTGCCCTTGGCCGCGCTGTACTCCTCGGCGAAGCGCAGCGTCTCCGCCGTCAGCGGCGGGAACCCGGCAATGCCGCCGCCCAAGCCCGCGTTCTGGCCCGGGAAGTCGTCGTGGTCCTCGGGCTGGGCCCGGCCCATGCGCGCCGCCTGCTGCCGCCGCAGCTCCGCAATCTTGGCCTGCCGGTCGTACAGCCGGAACACGGGTTCCACGGCTTCCTTGAGCCACGGCTGCCGCAGGATGCTGCTGGCCACGCTCAGCTTCCATACGTCGCCGCCAAAGATGCCGTGCATCACCGCCGACAGCATGTTGTCCGCAATGGTCGTGTTGCCGCCCGACATGCGCGTCATGTACGCGCCCACCGACTCGTCGTCGCTGGCCGGCGGGTAGCGCCCGGGCGCCTTGCTCGCCGCCACCATGCGTGCCTGCGTCTTTTCCGCCTTGGCCGTCGAGGGCAGTAGGTAGGCAAAGGCGCCCGGCAGGATGCCCCGGAACAGCGGCTCGTTCAGCATCCGTGTGATGCACAAGACGACCCACCGGCCGAGGGCTTTCCAGTACGCCAGCTGCTCGGCGAGGGTCACGGACCCACCCTCTTGGTTGTCCCCGGCGTGCGGCCGCTGGGGCATCGAGTCGCCCAGCGACACGTTCACGAGGTGGTCGGGGTAGTAGATGTACTGCGCGGCCTTCCACGCGCTGACACGCAGCTCGTCGTGCAGGCCCATCTGGTCAATGAGTTCCAGCAGCAAGAAATCGTCATAGCGGGCGCCCTTTTGGGGCGCCACCATGCGCGCACCGGCCTCGAGGACGTCTGTCCGTTCGGGCTCGCCCGTGTCTTTCTTGTTTTTGCTGTTCGCCGCATCCGACGATGGCGAAGACGACGTCGCTTCCAGCTCGCTGTCGATCCACCCGCCCATCCGCCCGCTCCCCTCGTAGATGGTAATGTGGCTCGTCGCCGGCAACAGCATGGCCAGGTAGTATGCCGTGGTCAGGCCCGTCAGGCCGCCGCCAATGACGGCCACTCTCTTGGGCACGGGCAGCTGGGGCGACGGCGAGAAAGATGCGTGCCGGCGTTGTGATATGGCGGCAGCAGCTGCTGCTGCACAGCACTGTGCCCGTCCATAGCCGGGCCGCCCTGCAGCGGGCAGTAGCAGCTGTCGCCGCACGAGTGCCGTCCTCGCCGCCGCCGCCGAATAAGCCTTGCTCCGCGGTCCCATAGTGTGTGTGTGTGTGCGTGCTTCCTTGTTGAATCACTGCTGGAGAAGCAGGGCCATAGTTGCATCGAGGGAGGAAAGGTCGTGTGGGTGCCAATAGCGCTGCATTTGGCCGTGTTTGCGGTGTTGAGGTGCCGAGGTGTTGGGGTGCCGAGGTGTCGAGGCGTAGTAAGCTCGACTGTCGCGGTGGTTGCGAATGCTGGGATGGGCAGATGTTTTATGTTTTCGCCAAGTGACACCATATTACGGCATGTAGTATTACCCGATGGAGACAACAAGTCCGCCGGCATTGGCACTGTGGGGCTACTCCGCAGTTTACTGCCGCGCTAGGGGATCTTTCGGGAGGCAGGTGCGCGGCTTGCCACTGTAGCTTCCCTGAGCTTCCCCGTAGCTTCCCTGTAGCTTCCCTGTAGCGTCCCTGTAGCTTCCTTGCTGGCACGCATCCGTGTCGATCAGCTTACTCCGTTGGATACCGATGTGTTTGATAAAACCACATGTTTCTAAAGTAGCAACACGATTTGATGTCTGGCCATTGTCAGCACGTAATGCCAATTGTTCCTTTTCCATAGGATCCCTAACAAACTAGCAAAACGTCTCGGTAAAAGATCAAATGTATGACTCTATTTCTCCATTACTAGTGCTCGTCGATTAAAATATTAAAGCGTATGGTTCTTTCGTGTTCTCTTTCACCTTACTTTTCTCTTCCTTGTCTTTGCTCATGGGGCCCGGGTATCCTGTCCGCTGTTGATGAGAATGTTTGGTTTTGGATGTCTGATAAAGCCCCCTTGGTTCCCTGTACTTTTCACTTTCCTTCTCTCATGAACCCGTTCCATCGAATGTGTTTGAAGAAAGCAATACATACAGGACAAAAAAAATACAACAGATATTATTGACATGAGAAGATGTGAGGACTTCCAAGACGAAAACGCCGAAAGCAACAATAGTGGTTGGTCCCTGAAAAGCAAAGGATAGGAGCCAGATAGAGAACACAAAACACCGCGTGACATAGAATAAAACCCATGAAAACCCGCTGTCTTGCTATGCGTGTAGGGGAATATGCGAGAGAAAATGAGGGTGTGACAACAAAACTCAAATCAAAGAGAGACATGGAGACCAAAAACGAAAACGTGAAACATATGAAGACAGCGCCGTGAGGCAGAACAGGTATGGAAAACGCAAAAAGGAAAGCATCATAAAGAAAAGATAAACACCAAGACAGATGGAAACGTTGCAGAGAGTGTTCACGCCATGGGCATACGTCTCATTTCAAATCATACCGCCGTGGTCGTTGTCATGGATCGGCGGGCTGCGGACCTCGTGGACGACGGTCCTCACCTCTGCTTTTGGCTGCTGTGCGGCTGTTGTTGGTGTCGGTGCCGATATCGATACCGTAACCGGTGATGAGACCGGAGAGACGATCGTTTCCGCGTTCGGCGCCTGGGCTGCAACCTCGCCGCCCTCGGGAATCAGCCGGATCCGGCTGCGCAAGTCTTCGCGCCACTTCTCCATCTCGAGCTCGTGCTGTCGCGCGGCCGAGCTGCTGCCACCACCGCTGCTCTCGCTAACAGCCTCGACCGCCTTACGCGTGGTGTGTGCCACCCGCTGCGCTGCCAGCAGCGTTGTGGCAGACAGACTGTTCCGCGTCGACAGGCTGCTCCGCAAACCTCCACCCGTCGACGGCTGACTGGTAGGTGCCTGGGACGTGGGGTTGCTTGTCACTGCTGCAGCTGACAAGGACCCTGCCCCTGGTCCTGGAGATGACTCTCGGCGGAAGAGAGACTTGCCCAGCGCCGTCGGCCGCCAGCGCACACTATCACGGGAAGCCGCCTTCTTCATCATGCGTGTTGCCATCATGCGGGCACCTCCCTCGTCATCGTCATAGTCAAAGGAGCTCTGCGTGGGCTGGGGGGTCGGCGTAGGCGGAATAGGTGTCGGCAGAGGTGGTAGAGGGTAACTGGGAGGCGGCGGCAGAGGAAGTGGCGGAGACGCAAGGTACGAGTGCCGGTTCGACGATGTGCTGGTGGAACTGAAACTTCCATAGCCCGCGCTACGGTTGCTGCTGCCAATCGTACTGGTCACAGTGCTACTGAGGGCACTGGACCCGCTGGTGCTGCTGTTGGTTACGGTGGTGGCGATACTGGTGGCGATGCTCTCACTGGCCGAGCCGTTGCTCTTTGTACGAGTATGGAGAGACAGGCGATTGCCGGTAGGTGTCGCCGAGGACGACCGAGAGTTGTCCATCATCGGACCCCATTGCACCGTTCGGAACATGGCCGTGGAGCCGGCCCCGCTAAGGCGTTTCTCGGCCACGTCTGTGGCAACCTCGGTCGCTTCGTTCTCAATCGGGTGAAGAGGTGGCGGTGGTGCCGGGCGCGGCGGAGGGCTTATGGGCCAAGGATTGCTGATGTCCGAAGAAGTTGGCAAGGGAATCTTACGTGGCGCAGTTGCGGCAGATGGGGAGGGCACCGTCGGCGAGCCAGCTGTAGCAATTGGTGATGTTGGGGTCGTAGTCGAACTTTGGTTATCGGAAGAGCTGGGGAAGAGTCGAATTGTAGGGATGTGTTTGGCTATGGCGCTAGCTGATATGGCTGGGCCGGCGGGGAAGATGTTGAGTGAGAGCATAGACTGCGGCGTAGGCGATGTTATGGGTGATATTGCAGGCGACGGAGAAGGTGACCGGACCGGAACAGGTGCAGGGCGACTGGGAATGAAAGCAGATGCATCTTTGTCGACCGCATCTGGGACGCTGTTGCTTTCGTGGACACTGTAGTGGCTGCTGGCACGGCTGCTGTTGCTACCCGATGGATTTGTCGTATCGTCGGGGTGCTCGATAATCGGGGCCATCGCGGGATCGCTGTAACGCTTGAGTTTTAGAAGCCGGTTCGGAGGCAAGAGTGAGCGTTGCTGTTCTCCTACCACGGGTGGCGTGGTCTGTTGGCTCGGTTGTTGCCGGGGCACGGGTTGGTACACGGATGGTGGTGGCTGAGATGACGTCTGTGAGAGAGACCGGAGAAGTGACGCCGTGGCAGGGTCCGGTGTGTCGGCAGCAACGGAGGCCTCGTCGGGTGCTGTGGGGATAGTGCTCTTGCTCGTGATGCTGCTCTCACGCCTGCTCGCGCCATCAATTGCCTCGTGCTCATCTTCAATCTCGTCATCGTTTTCATCATCACTATTGAACATGCTCGTGTTCCAGATGCTGGGTGTTGTTGCAGTTGATGCAGTAGGTGACGTAACCGCCGAAACTGGCAAGTTTGAGACTGGAGACGAAGAAGGATGTGGGTGATGTTTCGTCACAGGTGTATCGGACTGACTCCGGCGGAGGTCACTCAATTTGCTGCTGCTAATCACAGTACTTCCACTGCCAACATCTCCCACATCCATGCCCGTCAACTGAGAGATTTTGCTCATGGACCGGCGCCGGGGACGCATAGCCGGTTGAGCAGCCTTGACAGTATCCCCATAGGGTGGAGACTGTGGCGGCCTCGGTGATGATATGGAAGATATTAACGGTGATTCAACTGGTGTTTTGACCGTGATTGACGGTGCTCCGCTGCCCGAGTGAGACCCGATCGAGGGTGTGCTGCCATTGCTGTTTGTATGGAGGGGCCCTGTCACGGCATCCTTGGCCGAGCTGGCAGCCTTGCCGGCCATACGCATGAATTTTCGGACCGCCTTGCCTGGTGCAGCCGCAGCTGGCTTCAGGCGTGAGGACGATGAAAACGAGGAGAGCAACGGAAGCGAAGGTGCATGCTTTGTTGTAGCGGCAGGCACACGGCGCTCGCTATACGTGGACGAGGAGTCGTCGCCGGTGGCGCTGTTATGCGCAGAGGCGGCGGTGGTTGTACCAACACTGCCCATGCTGCGAACAGACAAGAGCGATACAGCATCACCGTGGGCGGCTGTTCGTAATGACGCTGCCGGCAGATGTCCGGAAGCAAAGGATGATGAACCCCCTCCCCGCGACCGGGGCTTGAGTGGCGGAAGAGCAAGCGGCGCCATGAGCGGCGGCTGGGCGAGAGGTGTGATGGGACGGGTGTTCGGGTTGCCTGCGGTTGCAGGCAGAGTGTGTGTGGGAGGTGATGCTAATGGTGGGAGATCCAGCGGTGTGAGAGCCAGTGGCTCAACACTACGGCGGTCGGTGGCGGAGCTGGCCGAGTTGGCGTTCTTGTCTTGCGTTCGTTGCTGTGCTACCGAAGAGAACCAGCCTGCCGAGCTTTGAGCCGGTCGCAGCAATGTCGTGTGGGAAGAAAGAGAGGCGCCGCGCCTAAGTGATGACGAGGCAAACCCGTCAGCATCGGCAAAGCCTCCTGGTTGGATGTTGAAGGATGAGACGGAAGAAGCCACTGACGAGGCGGACGGCTGTGATCGGTGAAACGGCTTGTCACTTGGTCGGCTGCTCGATCGACTGCTGGCTGATTTTTGTAGTTTTGCTCTTTGCGGGACAGGTGGCAAGGGCTTGGCTGCGTACTGCTCATCGAGAGAAAGCCGAGGCCGGTGTTGCTGGTGTGGTTGCTGTTCTAGCTGTTGTTGTTGTTGTTGTTGTTGTTGATGTTGATGTTGATGATGCTGTTGTGTAGATAATTGAGATATTTGGCGTTGATGCCCAGGCTTGCCGGCACTGGCTGGTGTAATGGTGGATGCTGTTGAGGTTGTGGATGTTGTTAGTACTGTGGCGGTGCGGTGGTGTGTGTTGTTGTCGATATTGCCATGTTGTTGGTGTTGGTGTTGTTGATGTTGTGAGGGTTGCGGTTGAGGTCGTGGTTCGTGGCCGATCATGATCGTCGCAACTGAGCCTTTCCTGCTCCCTCTGCCGCCCTCGCCATACTCATCGTACCCATCATACTCGTTCGCCGTTTCATTGCCATCGTCGTCGTCGTCCGACCCCTGGAACGCAAATGTCTGGTCCAGACGAGCCCATGGGGTGTCTGTGCCAGCCATGGCGACAGGTGACAGGCAACAAAAGACAGTGGGCAGCAGTCCGTGGACGGTGGCGAGGCGACACGAAACCGAGCACAAAAGACGACGGACGCTGTTTGAGTCGCGTGTGCTACGCCGGGTACGATCGCTTCTAGTCGTGTTGCATAGGTATGAGCCGCTGTGAAACCGGGTTTGCACTCTCGTCTGTGTTTATTTTAAGATGAGTGACGGAGAGTCGCGTGCAACGGCCGAGAAGGAGACGTCAGTCGTAGGGACGGGAATAGAGTCTGGGGGTGGGCGAGCGTAGAAGAGACCGTTGAGACGGATATTGCGGTTGAGGCTGTGGTCGAAGTTGAGAATGTTGTCAAGCTCAAGGATGGGGCGATTATAAGACAGCGACAGCGGTAGCGACGAACAAGGACACGAAACGTGTCAGACGAGAAGCAGAACAGAAAGGAAACGCGTACTGGGCCTGGCAAGTCGACGACATTGTTTTTCGGAGGCAGAGAAGCAGCAAAAGAGACACAGAGAGAGCGACGGCGGAGAAGAGGCGCGGAGGCTGCACTCTCACACCCTCATCCCTCGCGTCTAAGCTGATCGTGCGTACTTCGTAGTAAGGTAGGCAAAAGATAAAACAGCGACTCTTTGTTTTTTTTGTGATTTGCGATTTTTGTCGTTAAGAAGGGAGGCTGGATTGGGGGGAACAGGTCTCCGCTTCAAGCTGCTGTGCCTATCATTGCTGTTTTCTGCGTCTTGTGGCGTAGATCTGTGGTAATAAAGCTTTGGGCAAGCTTTTTGTTTATTTTTTTTTATTTTTTTATTTGCAGTCCCTCTCTCTGTTTTTTTCTGGACGGACGATGCAAAGGAGACGATGACCAGGGAATCAAGCCGAAAAAATGACAAAATGCGACAATAGAGCGACAGTAGGGAAACCAAGAAAACAGAGTTGTGTTGGGACGTGCACGAGGGAACGAAAATAGGAGAGAAGCCGAGATTGAAACAAAACAGGTCGAGAGCAAAAAGACGAAAGGAACGACGGCGGAGGAGAGACAAAACCGAAACAATAGACGAGCGTCGTGGGCCGAAAATCGTGAAAGGAAGCACAAGGCGTGACAGCGACAGCGAAACGAAACGTAGAAACCCGAACGTGAAAGGAGAGGAAATGAGAAGAGTTCCAAAAACAAGAAAAAGAGACGCAAAATGAAATTCCAAAACTCGTGAGAAAAAAGCAACGAAAAGGGACGATAGCTCCTTCCGTTGCACGCTTGCTTGTCACGCTATATGACGCAGGAAATATAGGAGATCTACCAAGAAGAAGAAGAGGGCAGGAGCGAACGGAGCCGATGAAGTTTCTACTATGAGGAAGGAAGGACCCAAAGAAGAACACAGCCGAAAGAAGCTCCGGAGAATAAGAGTAGAAAAGTATGGGGAGCGAGGTGAGATGGCGGATCCAGAACGTTGTGCTCACACAGTCCTGTGCGAGACTGGTCGCCGTGCTGCTCGCGTATGGAGCTGTTCCAACGCGCAGGACTAGGCCGTGCTTGGGCACTGGCAGACAGGAAGCTACTGGACATCACTCCATATGTCCATTTTCCTCAAAATAACGAAGTTGATGATTGACAGGGATAGCGCTCGTAGAAAGGAAGGCACGAGGCATCCATGGATGGTTGCTGTTTTACACACAGAGAAGGAGCACGCATCAGCATGTGCCATGTGGGAAAGAGGCAAGAGCGAGAGCGCGTGACGAGGGAAGGCGCGAGCAGTGGTACTCGGTGTTCCTAGATGACGAGATACTTTTGCTGGTAGACGGCGGCAGGCAGATTTGCATCTAGCAAGAAAGACGACGACCCAGGGCAAGCAGCCGTTGAAGATGATCCCCCAGCGCGACAGTACGTCGTACTCCGTACTCCGTAATTGGCAGATGATGGATGTGCGTGCAAAGTAAACTGTTATGCGCTCCGGCAATTGTTCCCCAAAGAGGCAAAGGAAAGAACAACCTGGGAAGAAAAAAAAAAATCGAAATATGGCAAGAGCAAGGAAAGAGGAAGTCACGTCAGTGCAAATCAGCCGAACACATCACTAGCGAGAAAAGGGGCAAGAACGAAAGAAAACACAAAGTAAATAAAAACAAAGGCCCCCAGCGGGCCCAGTTAAAAGACAATCCCTGCGTCCTTGGATCCCTGTCGACGGAGTAATACGACATGCAAGGTACGGGATAAGGGACATTGTCAGATACAAGTGCCTTTCCGAGGAGTTTGAGGAGACAAGGGTCCCAGGACGCAGACAAGGATGGTTCTGCGACGCGGTCGAAGAAAACAGTCAACAGTCGTTAGTTCTCCAAAGGGTGGGATTGACAGGAAAGTGGGCGCATGGACCAGGTAATCTGTCGCAAAGGGGACCTTGCCAGAGGAGATTGTCGAGGAAAGAGCGTGGAAAAGGAGACAAAGAGCGAGCATACCGATTCGGGAACGAGAGAAAGAACAACACAAGAAGAGCGGGAGAGGTGTCAAATATGAAACGGCGACGGCATAGCACTGGGTGGCCAGCTTGAGCTTGGGGTTCTGGACCCTCGGTCGCCTCACCCGGCTTCACTTCATCAGGCGTTGAAACAACACAGCCTTGCATCAGAAATGGGAGCGACAGGGTATCTTTTGTCCGGCATAGGAGGGGCGAAGGTCTGCCTGTGTGGAAGAGAGAGAGAGAGAGAGAGAGGGAGAGGCAAAAAAAAAAAAAAAAAGAACAGGGGAGCAGACGATGTCGCGATGGGGGCATGTGGGCAGGTGCGGCAAAGGCCAAGCGCGACCAGCAACGGGCGCGCTGGATGACAGTTTTGGGCCAAGTGCCTCCAGCTACCAGCATCGCGGCTCCACTCCATGACGAGAGAAAAAAAGGATCCAGAGGTCGCTCATTTCCTTTTCTTAGTTTCCTTGGTTGATGTTCGAAGGGGGTTTTAGCATCGTGCGTGCGGAGCAGAGATTTCATTGTGGGATATTTTTGGAATCTGCAGACATTTCTACGACATACGAAGTATGTTGCACTCAGTATTGCAATGGGCTGCCGCAAGTCGATGCAAAAGGCGCCCCTTGTCTGGATCGCCGCCGTGAAGTGAGATGCGATCAACCAGGCGCCGGGGTGCTCTATGACGAGCAGTGTCGTACGGGGAAACTGGTCTTGACTTGTTCTACGTGCATCGTGTCCAACGCACGTGAAATGAACAGAAGAGGTCGATGCATACGACGTACGGACGGGCAAGGCACAACACAAAGTGCCGCTGCCGATGGACACGAATACTGCACACTCAGATGGAAATGACGATGAACCGTGAGATGAGGTCAAAGCTTGGTCTTAATATTGCTGATATTGGCGCGTACGTCGTGCGGCTGGGCAATGATGTCGGTACAAACGGTACGAAGTACAGGACATGAAGGGCATGGGACACTCGCAATCACACACAAAACATATGCAACCACACAGACGATGGCCACGGGTACCATGTCTGCGTCTCGCTTTCCAGAAATGAAGAAGAACGAAGGATGCTTCTCGAAGTCGAAGGGTAGGATGCACGAAGAAAACGTCGGAGATGAAGGTGCATAAGTCGATTTTTCGTGTAATTGGCTTAATTTGCAACAGCCGCAAACAGCCATTTTAATTCGTCCGCACAGACGCCTTGGCTTACTTCATGTCGGTCCGGCGTACGGAGTGATACGGCGAAACGCAGCAAAGTAAGAGTTCCGTAAACATGGTCAACCACTCAGAACAAAAGAACGATACGTTTTAATAGTATCTTTTTGACAACGAGCAAAGGAAATAGAATAAAACTATGCCGAGGACACTACCTCGTTTTGATCTCCCAAAAACCAAGCTAAACGCCCCGTAACCCATTGACAACCAAAATAAAAACTAGATGTACGACGTACTCCATATACGAACGTATATTATAATGTAATCATTCAAACGCTGTAGGCGCGACTGTGGCCGCCGGCCATGATGCTCCGCGCCGTGTCTATTTCCCGGCAGTGCCTAGACGTCGTCCTCGTCCTCGTCGCCGTACTTGGGCTGGTAGTCGCCCAGCAGAATGTCGCTGCCCGAGACGGTGCTGCTCGCGCTGCCGCTCTGGCTGCTACTATGGCCGCTGCCGCTCGGCGACATGCCGCCCAACAACAGACCGGTGCCACCGGCGAACAAGTCGTTGCTCGCGTTGGCGGAGGAGGTGGAGCGGATCCACTCGGTCTCGACGCGGAAAAAGATCCAGACCCAGCGACGCAGGACCTCGAGCAGCTGCATGAGGAAGAGCGAGCTCTCAAAGTCGGCGACGTGGTCGAGGTGGGGGCTGAGCTTGAGGGACCAGGTGCAGCGCAGAAGCAGGTCCAACGCCATGGCGCCGTAGTACACAATCGGCTGGCCGCCGCCGACCAGGCGGCGGCGGCGCAGGGCCCAGGGGTGGTCGGGGGCGTTGCGTGCGCGCGCGCCGTCAAAGAGGGTCAGGTCCCAGTCCTTGGCGACGTCCCAGTAGAAGCTGTACAGGGAGTTGGCCAGGACGGCGACGAGCCACAGGCGGTAGTACACGGTGGACGAGCTGCCGGTCGAAGGAGTGGACGCACTGGCGTCCTCGGCGGCCTTGGCACTGCGCTGGAGAGCCGAAAACAAAATGACGGGGAACGACGTGGCGTACTTGGCGGCGTTGGCCAGGTGCTGGAGACCTGCGCCGCCGCCGCCGCCGATGCCCGACCGCCGCACGCGCAGATACTCAATCATGCACTGGCGGAAGCGCGCCAGGAACGGCATGGCCATGATGAGGGGTACAATGACGCCGCCGCCGCAGTTGCGGTCCGGGCGGTCGGTGGCCGACGCCTCGTCGCGGCCGCCACGGGGCGCCGCGAAAAAGAACATGCACAAGCACACGTACAGGTCGCCAAGGACCTTGGAGTAGCTGGTGAGCACATCGGCCAGCAAGATGTCGCCAAACTTGCCGTGCTGCGCCTCGGCCAGGCCGCCGACCAGTACGCGCCGCAGCGTCGTTGCAAACCGCCGACGGCCGTCTTGGGGTAGGGCCCACGTCGGTGGACTCGCAGGCGTGCGTCGGGCGTTGCTGCTGCCGCCGCTGCTGCTGCTAACGTTGCCGGTGTACCGCTGCAGCAAGGTGAGCGGAAAGGGGAGGATGAGCAGCAGGCCGAGCACGGCGAGCGTGGTCATGGGCATCCAGTCGAGGGCCAGCACGCGGTCGACATTGTGGCGGGTCAGCGCCCAGAAGAGGAGCAGTGACGCCGCGAGCACGGACGACGTGACGGTCGCGAGCCGGTAGGCCGAGTGGTGGTGCGGTATGTGTGCACCGGACGTGCGGCCTGGATAGCGGATGAGCGACGGCACGTCGATCTTGAGGAGGTAGAGATAGTGGAGGTTGGCGCCCCAGCCCCAGGTGGCGAGGACGGTGATGAGGGCCACGCGGTAGGGTAGCGGGAGGACCAGACTGAACGCGTCGAGCTCAGGCTCGACAGCCGCGTCGCCGTCCATTGTGGGGGGCGAGCGGGCGAAAGAGCGGGGGACAGAGAAAATCCGGTGCGGTTGTGGTGATGGTTGAGGATCGATGCCGTCTCCTTATCGATCACTTCGCAGTCCGTCGTGCCGTCGCGGCAAAAGCCCCATGGGCGGGAGGTGGAGGCGGAGTCGATAGCGATAGAAGGTGGAATTGAACGAGCGGCTGGCCGTGGAACGACACACTCCGGCAGTATCGTCGTTTTGTTTCGTCGGCGTTTTGTGTGGTTGTGTATGAATACCCAAAATAAGAGCAGCTAAAATTGTGTGCCAAAATAGGAGATGCCAGCGAAAAGAACACGACGTCAGAATCCTGTCTGGGTGCAGCCTCCTGGCGGCTGCCATTCGTGGACAGCGACTGCCGCAACTGCCCGCCGAAGCGTGTTTTGCTGGCGCGTCGCCCCTTCTAAACCTGCCCTGAATTACAACGAATGGGCTGTGTTAGCGCGTGCCACCAGCACCTTCCTCGCCTGACATTGCGTGCCTTACTCACCAAAAGATACATTAGCTTTGTACCTTTTTAGCGCGAAGCCCCCGAGCCCCCAGACTCCATTAATTACGTCGTACTTCACAAGCTGCATAGTGCCGAGGCAATTCAGAAGGGAAGGTGCAAACAAAGGAAGTCGTGCCTGTTCTGAACCGCATCCGCAATATCGTGACAACCACCACCACCACAGCAACAACAGCAGCAGCATCCCATCGCACACCGTCTGCGCATCGTTTCACAACTAGTCATGTCCTCTTCCTCCGGCGCCGGCCCTCGTTTGCCAGCCGTCCGCGCCCTCTCGACCGTCGCGTCGCGGCCGTCATCGTCGCCAGCGCCACAGCCGTCCGAAGCCGCCGCCGCTGCCGGTGCAGGCGAGGCCGGCACATCGCGGACCGCCATTGCAGCTGCTGCCGCCGCCTCCTCCGCGTCCTCGTCATCGTCCACCGCCTCTGCCGACGCGCCCCTCCCCGCCCTCCTCTCGCTGACCTCGCCATACCCCTTCGCCTCCGCCCCGGACATCATCCGCGCCCACCAAAAGGATGCCTACTTTGCCGGCACGCTCGCCAACGACCTGGCCGATCTGGTCTTGCGCTTTGCCGGCGGCCGGACCGCGCATGCATGGGCTACCGAGACGCGCACGGCTGCCGAGCTGGCCTACTTTGGCCTGACGGCATGGCTCGGCCACCGCACACTAGGCGAGGAGTACTGCGACTTGATGGAGGTGGTGGTGCCCAACACACCGGACCGGGACAGCGTGGGCGCGCCACTGCTGATCCCGCCACCCCTCAGACGGTCCGCGTACGTCTTGACGTCCGTGCTGGCGCCGTACCTGGTGGGCCGCTCGCTGCCCGGCGTGCGGCGTGCATTGCGGCGGCGGCTCGAGGCCAAGGTGGCCGCGCTGGAGGGCGCGGCCGCCCTGCAGGCGATGCGCCAGGCAGCCGCCAAGTCAAAGAAGAGCCGGCCAACAGCATCGTCAACACCATCATGGGTGTCCTTGCGTGTTCGCGTCTTGCTGCCCATCTACCGCTACCTGCTCACACACCTCGACTCGCTGACCTCGGGCACGCACGTGCGTGCCGTGACGCTGGCCCTGTTTTACTTTTATGGCGCCTACTACACACTGACCACGCGCCTGCTCGGGCTGCGGTACGTCTTTACACGGCGGCGACAGGGCGCCGGTGGGCAGGGCGCGTCGTCGGACGATGTCGTAGGTTACGAGGTACTGGGTGCGCTGCTCGTGCTGCAGTTGGCCGTCCAGGGCTACATCCACATACGAGATACTCTGTCGTCGTCTTCGTCCGTGTCCTCCTCCTCTTCGTCATCCCCACGGTTTTCGGGTCCCGTCCCGGTCAGCCTCGACCACGACCACACCTATACTGCCAACAACGAGCTTCTCTTGGGTGGCGGGGACGACACACCTGTCTCGTCCGCATCCACGGCTCTCGCCGTGATCACCAGCACACCCGACACGCCCCGCAATCCGGACACGGGCGGCCCGGGCTACCGCTTCAACCTCGAGCCCAAGCAGACGATGCGCTGGCTGGGCAGCCGCATGCAGCGGCAGTGCACGCTGTGTCTAGAGACGCTCAAGGACCCGGCGGCGACGCCGTGTGGGCACGTGTTTTGCTGGCGGTGCATTGGGGACTGGGTGCGGGAGAAGCCGGAGTGTCCGCTGTGCCGGCGCGCCGCGCAGCCGCAGCACATCCTGCCGCTGCAAGCGTTGTGAGACGATGCGGCAGTAGGGTTGTAGGTCTGGAGGATTGTGTTTATACCATCACTGTAAATATTAGCCACGTTTTTGTACATTTTAGATGAGACTCGGTTCGTTCAGAATTATGAAAATACCAGTTGACAGCAGTATCTAAGAACTAGCAGAAAACGGTAATGTCGTACAACACTTCATCACATAGAATGATTGTGGTGATTGTTGTAAACAAACAATATTTGTCCTTGCAATAGAAATAGGCAAAATAAATCCACAGCAGATTGCGAGAGACAGAGATACAATAAAAAATATAGACGAGATGAAACTGTTCTCTCGTTTCTTTCCGTCCTTTGACCTGCATGCAGAGACAGCAGGAAACAAGAAAAGTCGACAAAGAAATGAAGACTGCAAAATGGCGGTGGAAAATAAGAATAAAAAAACAAAACCGGTAAAAAGCCAAACAAAAAGAAGCAAAATTAAAAGCATCGCTTCCAAGTTCCACTTGGCCAACAAAAGCTTTCCCAAAAGCGCCCCCTCTGCCAAAAAAGTGCATAACCCCTTCTCCCAAGAACGACACCCAAAGGTTCCGCGAGAAACCTGTTTGTGTATGGGCTCGGAGGGTGACGAATGGGCTGGGGGGGTTCAGAACCGCACCCCAGCCTGGTATAAAATGTGAAGGAAAACAACACAAGGTAGTCGTACAGAGACCATTCTCCCACGTGGATCTCTTTTCCTAGTCTCTCCGATATCTCGGACAGAGGGCCCTAATCAAAACAATAGAGTTACAGGAGTCTAGCCAGACCCAGCCCAGAACTCTATAAAGACAAGGAGAATCGAAAAGAAGATGGGCAAGCACAGACGGCAAAGGATGGAGAGATAGCAGAGAAAGCAACAAAACTGCCCCTGGAAAACGAACGCCGCCGTTCCCTACAGCAGAAGTATAGGTTTCCAACGGTTTGTTGACACAGGATGAAGAGAAAAATGAGAAGGGAAAACCTCGAGCTGAAACGGACGCGGCTGTTCGTTGTCCATGATCGAGATATTTAGAAAAGAAGAAAGAAGAAAAGAAGAAATAAGCCACCGGTCTGTCTTCATCGTCTGAGGAGCTCAATCGTTGCGGCGGGTTCAAGGCGTCCATCGTGAGATGATGCGTATATGCGTGATGCATAACCCGTAATGCGTAGCCCGTGATACATGATGCATGCCGCATGCCGCGTGCTGCGTGCTGCCGTGATGTAGAGAATGCATAACAATGGACAATGAGTAAAATGCTTCTTTTGGCGTTTATATTTCAAATAAAAGTGTTGAAAGTGTTGGAACATTTGACAGTTCCCCCAATTGCCGTTGGTGGTTTGTCGAATATCCAAAAGTCGAATGCTTGTGGTGTGGTTTTTTTGCAAAGCAAAAAAACAGGTATCAAAATCGTTTATGGTTGTCCCGATAAACCCCCGTGTCCGCGTGTAATAGCACGAAACTCCAGTATAAAAAAAGACACAAAAAAACAAATTAATCCAAAAATGTCCCCAAAAACGCCACAGAGAATGAGTAAACACAAATGTACAACAGTCTGAACAACGAAAGAACAACGCAACAAAACTACTCTTCGTCGACGCAAAACAGGACAATCTCGCCACGGTCGTTCTTGCGCAGACGCAGCGACCGGAAGAGCTCCTTCTCCTCGGCCGGCTTGGCTAGCGAGGTGCCCGAGGATGAGCGTTCCCGGTGGAAGCGCTTGAGCGCCTTGTTCATGCTGCAGCCGCGCTCGCTGTCAGGGCCTTTGTTGACAAAGCTGAGGAAGAGGTCGGCACGCGGCTTGTAGACAATCAGCTGACCGCTGCCGCCGTTGTCGTCTTCCTTCGTCTCGGCACCGGGGTACTCGAGCAGTTTCTGGGCCGGCGCAGCCGTGGACGGGCCGTCCTTGCTGGCATCGCGGTGCCGGCGGTGGCTCTTGCTGCTACTGCTGTGCTTCTTGCCCGAGGGCGAGGCCGAGCGGCGGTGCTTGCGCTTCTTGGTCTTGATCTTGGAGCTTCCGGCCGTCAGCCTGGCGAAAAGGCTGTTGGTGACGGGCTCGGCGCGTGACTTGGAGTGCTTCGATGGCTTGGACTTCTTGAGCGGACTTGCCGGCGTCTCGGCCGATTCGGGGGACGGAGGGAATGCGGTATGCTTGGTCGTGAGGCGGTGCAGGCCGCCCGTGAGGCCCGAGTGCAGGACAGGCGGCGCATCAGTCATGACCTGGTCGTTGATGTCCAGGGTTAACCGCTTGCGCTTCTTGTCCTTCTTGGAGGCGTCCTTGTCCTTGTCACCGGCGCTCTCCTTTTTCTTGCGCTCGGCGCGGTCAGGCGCAGGCGTCTTGAAGGGAGTCAAAGCAGTCGAAGTGGGCTCGGCTGTGGGCACAGGGCCGTTGCCGTATTGGGCAAGGTGCTGCTGGTACTTGGCATGGCCGGCCATGGAGAAGTCGTCGGCGGCAGCCAGGTACGCGTTGGCGTCATACTCGTAGCGCGCAACGTCAGCGTCAGCGTTGTCGTTGAACTTGACGGTCGGATGGGACAGGCCGAGGCTCGAGGCGTTGGGCGTGGCCCCAGCGACAAGGAAGTCAAAGACGTTCACGGGGCCCTCAGCGGCGGGTGGCGGGGTGGGCGCGTGGGGAGGGGCGTCGTCGTCAGAGCGGTGGTCATCGTCGTCGGCCACGAGGTAACCCTCGAGCTCCTCTGGCACATCCTCCACGTAGGCTGCATGGGACATATGGTGGGGTTGTTGGTACTGGGCAACGGCAGCCATGTTGGATTTCTTCACACTGGGCGTCGCGGCGACTTGCTGCTTGTTCTTCGTAGCTGTGGAGTTGTTGTTGTTGTTTTTACTGCTGTTTGTCGTAACAGGAGTAGAAGGCGTCGAGGGATGGAAGTGGTGTTCTTCTTCGGCGCCGTTTGGAGGGCTGATTCGTGCTTTCTTGTTCTTGTTGTTGTTGCTGTTGTTATTCTTGTAGAGGGCGCCCTGGTACTTTTGGTCCTCGGTCATGCAACTCTGTGCGTATAGTTAGACAACGGTGTTCTTTCGCATGGCGGACGCCCATTGTCCATGAAAGAGTGATGACTCTGCCGTATCGTCACAAACATACCGTATGGGTTCGATATTCCGTGCCGTAGAAATGGACCATGCAATCAATGCAGGAGAAAGTGGCACCACGACAGCGGCCTCTGTGGGGATCGAGCTTCTTCTTGGTCAAGACGTCGCCACAGGACTGTTGACGGCGGAGAGAAGGCGGAGAGCGAGAGTGGATTAGCAAGAGGCACTGTGGTTCGTCGGTTTTGGCTATTTGACGGCTTGACGATGCGATGACTCGAACGGGGAAGTTATGTGCGTTGGGCTGCAATGGACGTGAAAGTGAAGCGAACGAGAGTACAGAAGTAAAGAGGGGAGATTTGAAAAAGAAACACAATTGGAAGAATAGAAGAAGACAGAGAGAATCAGTGTAAAGTAAAGGAGGGACTGGGAGAGAAGAACGAGTAGCAAAAGACGACGCGGGAGGAAGAGCAATAGTATGTGCAGTACTGCCGTAATATGGTCAAGGAAGGGTGCAAGTTTGCGTGTGTAAGTGATTATGGGTACGGCCCTGGGCGCGCGAAAGAGACGAGGGGAGACTAGGGAGATTGAGTGGGAGGGGTGTGTCTGGATTGTCTGGATGTTGTTTGGCACGGAGAGCGGAGGGTGGAAGCCAGAAAAGACGGCTTTGAGATTCTATGCGTGTTTGGAAGACTGAAGAGAGAGAAGCCGAAAAGTGGAAAGTCTGGACGTCTGGACATATGGAATGGAAACGAGGCGAGAAGGGGAAGAAGCGAGAAGCGAGGAATGAGGAAAGAAGGACAGCAGCAGCAGCGAGATATTAGAGTGGAACACAAGACGAGACAAGCGACGACGAAGGGGGAAGGGGCGTGTGGCCGTTGTCTGTGGTGTGGGAGTGTGTTTGGAAGCGTCGATCGTGGTGCAGAGTAGGTGGGGAGAGACTCGGAGGGAAGGAGAGACCCCCTTCAGACAGATGTGTGCTGTTGCTCTCTAAGAGTCTGTGAGAGTTCCGAGGAAGGAGCCATGGGCCAAGGACGTGGACGAGGAAGGAGGGGGGGTGGCAAGACGTCAGGTCGAAATTATGAGCATACGCGGTATGGGAAGACAGGGCAGTTTGGCAGCCATGAGGCAAGCTTGGGGAAGAGAGGGGGGAAGGGGAAGGTTGTCGGACAGGGGTGTGCCAGTAGCGGGTGGCTAAGACGATTTGCAGAGGGAGAGAAAGAGCAGAGAGTGAGCGAAGAGCGCGCTCAGACGGGCGTTTGGCTCAATGGGTTATTTTGGGGGAAGACAGGGGTTGCTTGCGTTTGGGCGTCTCGGATTGGGCGTCGCCAGAGGAAGGAGTCGGGGGAGGGGGAACAGTGAGAGAAGCTGAAAGAGGAAAGAGAGAAACCAAAAAATAAAAAAATAAATAAATAAAGGGCAGTTGCAACAAAACGAGCAGGAACGTACCTCGCACTGGAAGGAGACCATGGTGGCTGCTGGATTGGGCGGTTTCGGCTACAACGGTGATTTGCAGAAGCGTGTTGACGTTGACCAATTTCTGTCGCCGCCACGAAAAAGCTGTGACTTGGGCCGGCGGTACTCGGCGTTGGCGACGGCTGCGTTGGCGGTCTCTGCTCTGCTGTTGGGTTTTTTTTCTTCTCTCCCTTTCTTCCTTTCCGTCTACGACGTATTGCTTGTGCGGAAAGTGAGGCGTGCAACAATCCAATTGGTTGGTGATGCCCAATGAGCGAGAGCGTTCTGGCCGTCGGATGCGTGTTTAGTCTGCTTGTTTTCGCCTCTCGGAAGCAGGGAAAATATGCAGAATGCAATATGTGGTCAAATGTTTTTTTGAGACAAGCCTGACGAGACTGCAAAAGACGCTGGAGCAATGCGAAGAAGTGGAGGTCAGGCTCTGTTGGCGTGCAGATGGCCCTGGTGTTGTGCAGGGTTATCGGGATTTCTGGGCGTTTCTTTGGGCCTAGACGGTTGATATCGTGGGTTTGGGACGCAAAAGATGCCGCATGAATGTCCAAACAGGGCTCATTAAAGGGCTCAAGACCCAAGACTCGAAAGACCCAAAACGGAGCAGATAGGCAGAGCCAAGTATTTGGGAAAAGCTAGTCGACCCGGCCGGAAAAAAAGGGATGCGAAGAAGAGGCAATGATGCGTGCTATGGACGAGAAACAAGGACAAGCCGCAACCGTTGCGGTGACGCAAGGGAGAATGCCGTTCTTCAAAGACGAGTATGTTTGCCTCGAGACGACCTGTCTGAAGTAGACTGTGAACGACAAAGGGAGAGGAGGCGAGGAGGGGTAGAGTACACAAGGGATGAGGCTGTTCGGGGCGAGTGAGGACAGCAAATGAGAATGAGACGAGAAGGCTGAACGCTGAGAGCAACGTTGATATGCTGAAACGGAAATGCTGCGCTGAAAATATGATGCCAGATGCAGTGAGAAGAGGCGGAGCAGGCGGTGGTTTGTGAGTTGTCGAGAAAGAAGACGTCCGACTCCTTCGATTCTGCACGAATTTCTGCGTGCCGTGGGGGGTGTTGTTTGTCGTGCGGTTTGTTGTTGAGAAGCAAAAGTTGGACCTGTCGTTGAAGTTTTTTTTCCTCCGTCTCTTTTTTTTCGCCCTGAACTTGCGATGTGGAGATAGTGAGTAAAATAAATAGGAAAAATAGGAAAATTAATAGGTAAAAAAAGGTAAAGGGCCCACTTATTTAGCGGAACAACTTGCCACTTAGTCTCACTGGGCAACGCCGTTTGACGGCAGCAGCCAGGCGGGAGAAGCCCCAGTCTAGAGCCACGCCAATGACTAGGCCGGTTTGCCGAAGGTACGGAATACAGAGGCAGGCCATACTTGAAGCATCATATCAGCGCATCGACAAATGCTGAGTTCACGAACGCGTCGCAGCGCATCACGGCACAGTGATATCGTGTTGTGGGTAACATCACCTGACTACAGCATGCATCGGTACAGCATCTTGCACGCTCGCCTGCGGCGATGCCCAAGCTTTGGTCGCACGGCAGCGTGCAGTATGCATTGTGATGGACGATGGGCAGGGGGCGGCGGCCTATCTGTAGAATACACTCTGTCGTGTACCGCTGTTGCCGGGGTATACGAACAGCAACGAGAGCAGTAAGCGGTTGCAGGTATGTCATGCTGGCAAGACCGCAACCGCAGACAGGCGTTTGTAGAAAAGCGTACGTTAAACAAATGAGCGTTGGCATGGACGGGCAAACAGAGGGAGCAGCTTGCATATGCATTTACCGGGATTGGGGTGAATCTGAAAGATGTGTTACGACGTCCGAGGCACGGAGTACAACATACTTTCTGTGATATCATTTTCTCGCAACCCGCGCGTGTGGTGAAAATACTCAAAGAGTCGGGGTGAACGACGAAAGAAGAAGTGCATTGAGAAATATAGTGCGGAATGTTTCGACGAAACATGCAATTCTGCAGATTGTTGCCGTCCACTGCTCTTTGGTTCGTCGACCTATGAGCATCCCCATGGCTGAACAGAGAGTAAAACAACACAAGAGACGGAAAGACAAAACATTCAAGACGCGCCGTGGCCCGTCCGATTGGTACGGGAGCAGGTTGTTGGGGGCTGTTATTAGTACAAAAAATGTCGACATGGTGGCTTGGCCCGCGTTTCTGTTCTGTGTTCTTTTTCTTCTTTTTCTTCTGGCAACTCCTCGACCAATGGACCTATGGCATCCACTGTTCTTGCGTGCTTTGCATAAGATGGTGTGGTGGGCTGTGGTCTCTGTTGCTGGATTTGGCTGTCTGAAATGGCTGTGTTTTGAGATTCGGCGCGTTTGGTTGGAAGAGGCAGAGCCGTTCTCACTGGTCTGTTCGTCGAGGCGGAGGGGCGTGAAAGCAGCAAACTCAGAAGGGAGGGGTCTCCATCTTCTTACCAGTCGCGCGGATCGAGGACGATATGAAGCAAAGAGGCAAAAGAGGCAAGACGAAGGGAAAAAGAGAAACACAAGAATGCATATAGCTGTTTAGATGAAGTGGCCATTTAAGCGGGCGCCTTTTGTCTTAATGTATCCTTTTCATCCCGGCACCTTCTTCTTTTGGATCTGTTGCTTAAGCACTATACCGTCTTATGCCCTCTTTTTTTGAATATATCCAGTCCTGTGGAAACGAAGATATTATCTACAGATATGCGTCTCTTATTGATATGTTTGTAATTAAGGGTAAATTCGCAAACGGAGCGCAACTTAATGTGTCACCACCCCTCTCCAGTCTTTAAGTGCGGTCCAATGCCGTAGTGTCTCCCAAAATGTCTTGCTTCGAGAGTTTTACGTGTCCCAGTGTCCACTGTCTTGTGCCTCGTGCCCTGTCCGAATTGACTTTGTGTTCTGGTGTCTCGGGTGGCCAAGTGAGGATCTCTATGGGATACGCGAGCCTTGTGTGTCTCTTGGCCGGGGAAGGGCAGTTCGGCCGTCTTCGACTCGTCTTTTATGGGAAAGACGACGTCGAAAGTGTCACGAGGTATTGGTCTGATGATCGCAGTGGGCATACGCAATGCTCTACTAGTTTGTTTGTTCTTCTTTCGTTTTTTCCTAAAGAAGATGCAAACTTGATTATTTTGTATCCTGGCCGAGGCTCGTCTTTCCCACTCCGTAATGTGTCTTACGGCTCTTCATAGCTACTGATCGTCTGTCCCCTCTCTTCCCCCCAAATGTCTTACTTGTTGATCCTCTAACGGCAAGTATTGATGGCGCGTCTTGTCCTTTTAAGGGCATCCCGTCGCGTAAACTTGTTTTCTCTCAAACCCGTAAGATCTTATTGAAGTGCTGAAAATGCTGTCGTCTCCATGCCCATGCTTCTCCCACACCTATCCCATGCCCTTTCTCCCCTTCCTCCCCCAACGTTCTCATTCCAGCATTATGTGCTCACCTTCTGAATGAAGAATGATCTTCCCATGTCTCGTTCTGCTTGCTCTTCTTATTTCCCTCTTCATAACAGAAAACGGTGGCTTTACAAAATAAAATAACGCAAACTAAATATGAGCGGCGAGGCAAGGGGAGAAATGTACACAGCAATATTGATTTTAAGAACGAAGTTGAAGACACAAAGTACTTTGTAGTTATCTCGTTCAGGAACAGGAGCTGGAGGGGCAGTCGACCCCTGCTCGTCCCCAAGGTCTGTTCACTCTCCTTCCTCCTCTTCCATACACGCCCCCCCTTTCGTTACGAACGCAAAGTGTTTCATGTGCTTGCCCTCCTGCTTTCGCTCTTTTTTCAGCTTTTCTGATGCGATGTGAAGGTCTACTTGTACGTAGCATCTTTACGGGGCATTTATTTTTACTTTCGCGGCCCTGCTTGTGCATTACGGATATGCATGCACTTTGCATACGTATTCTCCATAGTGAACAAAAGATGAAGACGAAAAGTCTTGGGAACAGAGATAAGGAGAGAAACCATCAACCCGATCCCATGGAGATGCAGCATGCAAAGGCGATCTAAACGACCCAAAAGAGAGTAATCCGCCTGCCGGAACATGGGCAAAACGCGCCCGTTCCTTTGAAGTGGCGCGCGTCTAACCAACGCAAGCACCGCGATGAGTACGACGTAATACCTCGCACTAACATCGCAAAAGGTGTGAAGGTGGTGTGGTGTGCTGCGAGACCAAGGAGGAAAGAGGAGCCACCAGCGGAGCGCATGACCGCCTATCCACGCTGTGTCTGTCCTTGTGTGCAGAGTACGACGTACTTGTGTCTCTTGGACTCGTCCTTGTGTTCATGTTCTATGGCCTCATGAGGACAGCGCGAGAGTCCGTCCAGGCCCATCAAGACAGGCCGTCATCCATCATCCACCGTCCATCGCCCATCTCTCCATGTCGCCACCCCAGGTCTCGTCATCGCGGGCCCATCCTCGCTCTGCCGTGTCCGGTGACGTCGTTGTCCCCTCATCCTGTGTCCCACCTCTTCTCACTCTGTCTTCGTGTTTGCCCCTCTGCTCCCCTCTTCCCCCCTGACTTGTCGTTCGTGTAAGGACAGTCAGCTCGAATATCTGGTCACATCGTAATTTTAACGAGCACAATGTGGGTGTCGCTAAACGTCGTGACTCTCTCTGATCTCCTCCGTCAGCTCCCCAATAGCACCAAATCCGGACCCTCCATCTCCCCAAGTCTCCTTTTTCCCCCTCTGTCTCTTCTTCCCGATCAAGACCCGGGCGCGTGCGCGACCGAGAATCTAATTTAACTTACTGGGCTTGTGGTTGCGAGGCGGCGCTCCTACGCGACTCTGTGTTGGCGCTAAACCACGGACCCCTGTCTGTTGTACAGTGGACGATGCCGACAGAGGACAAGCGGGAACGAGAAGACAGAGGGAAAGCCTATCATGCGGGCCGCCAGTGGATTTTTTGTTGGTATCCGTTTAAATGAAGCGAAAATTGCCCTATGCCTGTTTGAGACTGAGAAAACGCGGCGCATAACTGTCCAATGTTCGTACCTTGCATAAGGAACCAGTCTTGATCTTCGTACTTTCTCTCGCCGTCGTTCGGTGAGATTCAGGGGAGCTAGAGACTGTGGAAGTCTGCAAACAGTCGTTCGCCAACAAACAGAGTACGACTGGAGGAGTGGTATGAGATTGCTCGTGGTCTTGCTCTGGAAGACGTGCGGATCCGTTCGCGGCTCGATGGCCTGGCCGTTCGAACAGAGGAAGGAGTGGACATTAACCTGGCGGAAGGAACGACTGGTCGAACATCAACGTATCAAGAAGCCAGCGAAGCATCACGTAAACTGCCGATGCTCCGTCCTCGACCGCTTTCCATCCACAAGCTCTTTGCGTCTCTGTGCCTTGCACCGCTCTCTTATTTTGCGCCTGGTGTCTGTCTGTCTGCCCTGGACCCTGGACATCTCGCTCGCTTCTGCCGAGGCGCTCTGACCGCCTTTCGTCCTCTGTCCCTCCTCCTGTTACTCCTCCTATTCTCCTTTCATTTCTCTGTGCTTCATGCTCGTCTTCTATCCAGAAACGCTGCGGTCCGGCAGAATACGAAATGCGCCGCTGCAACAGGTGCAGCCGGAACCAACTCCCTGAACACACTGTTTGTGTCGTTTGACTCCATCTGTAGCGCAGACTGCAGGAAGGCATTCAAGCTCCGTGACACTTTGGCGGTCAAGCTCCTGCATTTGGCAAGAGCCAGGGGGTTTTGAACTATTTGCTATAACAGAAGTAGATGAAAAGCGACGAAAAGGGCAAGAGAAACCAAGGAGCAAACGCTTGCTCCACAATTGGTGTTGCTCCTGCCGTAGAGAAAAGAGCGGAAAAAGGGTGCACAGGGAAAGAGCGAACGCATGGCAGAAAAACACAACAAACCCGGCATCGCATCGTCTGTTTCTACTTCTCTGTATCTCTGTTTCCTCTTCTCTTCTTCGTCCTCGTTCCTCCATTCGCCCTCCTTGCTTCCTTGTCCCTCGCCCCGCCCATTGCTGCACTTTCGCCCGGCAGCACACTGCCGTTCAAGTATCATCTCATCCACAGCTTGCTACACCGCCAGCCAAGCTTCGCATCCATTCGTCGACAGGAATCTCTCAGAAAACCAGCCAGGGTTGTTGTGACAAATTGTCTACCCAAAAGACAAGGCGAGCATCTGCAAAAAGAGAACCACAAACCCGGTCAGAGACAGAAAGGAGTTATTATCTCTCGTTTTATCATTTTATGCGCTGGCCGACGCGATCGGTCTCTGTTGGATGCGACGAAAAAAGTAAGAATACAATGCAAAAAATCAACCGCAAGCTAGCCGAGCTCCAAGGCTTCCCTCAGTCTTGACTCTTGTCCTAAGCTCCCCACCCACACCACAGCCGTATGAGCACTAGAGAGCTAACCGGCGTCGCTCGCCTTTCGCAGGAGCCTCGATATTCGGTCAACGTCCAAAGGACTCGATTCCGACAGCGACAACAACGACAACGACAACGACAATAGGAACGACAACAAGAAGAAAAACAGCAGTCTTCTCAACATCCGCACTACGAACAGCCTTGACGTGCCACAAACACAACCCGCCTCCTCTGCCTCGTCCATCGCCACGTCCGCCACGACGATGAGCTCGCCTCCCTCCGGCTCGGGTGGAGGCGCTGTGACGGCCACCTTTCTCGAGCAGACCGTCTCGCTGCTCGGGTCAGCCGCCTCCTATATGCGCCTGCCGGCCATTGCATCGACTGTACGTGTGCCATGCCGGGCGAATGTGCTGAAATATCGCCTCACCGTACGGAGAACTGACCTGTCGCGTAGGGTGTCGCTGCTGTCCTCACATCGCTCCTCTACTTTAAGCAAAAGTGAGTACTACCTTTGCTCCTCGTTCGCAACCTATCGAACGTATCGAACCATTGAACCCTTCGGAGCGTGTGGACATTGTTCTCCATTGCTACAGATGTGCTGACACGTCCTCCTCGGCCCTCGTCCAGAGCCCTCATCTACCCGTCCCACGTCCCCGCCAACGCACGCAACGACATCCCAAGTCCCAAGCAGTTTGGCCTCACCGACTTTGAGGAGCTGGTCATCCCCACCGACGACGGTGAGAAGCTCGCCGCCTTCTACATCCGCGGTCCCCGCGGCCCGGCCGAGGCACGAAACAGCCGCCATGCCCGCACCACAGTCATCATGTTCCACGGCAACGCGGGCAACATCGGCCACCGCCTGCCCATTGCCCGCATGCTGCGCCATCTCGTCGGCTGCAACATCTTCATGCTCGAGTACCGCGGCTACGGTAGCTCCACGGGCGAGGCGGGCGAGTCTGGCCTGAGCGTCGACGCCCAGACCGCGCTCGACTACCTGCGCAATCGCGCCGAGACCAGCACCCACAAGTTCATCGTCTACGGCCAGAGCCTCGGTGGCGCCGTCTCCATCCGCCTCGTCGCCGACAACCAGCAGCAGGGCGACGTCGTCGGGCTCATTCTCGAAAACACGTTCCTCAGCATGCGCAAGCTGATCCCCCAGATCCTCCCGCCTGCCCGCTACCTGACGCTGCTGTGCCACCAAGTCTGGCCGAGCGATTCCGTCATTCCGACCATCACGAAAGTACCCATTCTGTTCCTGAGTGGCCTCAAGGACGAGATCGTGCCGCCCAGCCACATGCGCCAGCTGTACGACTTGTCGCAGGCGCCCAACAAGATCTGGAAGCCGCTGCCGCTGGGCGACCACAACTCGAGCGTGCTCGAGGAGGGCTACTTTGAGGCCATTGCAGACTTTATTGCCTCCGCCACCGACGAGGGCCCGACCGAGAAGCCCTTGTTATAGGACGGGGGCCGTCCTCGCCCTACAGACCTTGATACCCACTCCGCTGCGTTTGCAGGAAAGGAATTTCGTTTCTTCTTTTCTCTTCTTGATCTGGCATCTTGTCTATCTCGTCACTCGCTTCAGACGCATTACACAGCGTGTCAAGCTTTCCTTCACCTCTCGTTCACTTCTTCTTGTCTCGTTCGTCGAGCTTTGTACATAAGATTTTCAAGGCGCATTCTTTATCGGGTAGTTTGTGCAATTCGTGTAACTCCTTTTACGTTGCGTTTCGTTTTGTCACTGGGCTGGCTCTTTAACTTTCTTTGCGTTGCTTGCTCGTTTGGATAGGATCAATGAATACACACATACACAGGTCATAGCATACACAGTATTTCACAGTATTTCACAGTATTTCACACAAATTCATAGTTGGAACCGCTCGTCTTCTTTCCTTCTATCGTTTCGTTGACGATTCTTTTTCGGCGTGTCTAAACGTCCAAAATCACTATTCCTATATCATGGTGCGTCCATGTGTTCCTCCATTTTGGCTCCTACGGATTGGTTTTTCATTCACCATTTCTTTTTTTTTTCTTTTTTTCTTTTTTTTTTAAAAAAAAGACAAACCTTACTATTCCCTCTTGGGTTTACTCCAGCTTCAGGGCCTCAAACTGCTGCACGGTCTGCTCCAGCTGCTGCACCTCGCTCTCCTGCTCCGCCAGCTTCTGCTGGTCCGCCTCCTGCGTCGCCGCCGCCACCTTCTCTTTGTACGTCGCATCGCCCACGAGCTTGCGCGTCTTGGCCGCGTTCGCCGACGCCTTGCTCAGCTTCGCCTGCGCCTTCTTGATCTCGGCGTCCAGGTCCACGTGGCCCTTGACGTGCAAGAAGACCGAGGCCGCGCCGGACACCTGGACGGCGACACAGCCCGCCGGGCGGGGGGCCCCCGGCGCCAGCACGGTGATGCTGGCGCTGCCGCCGGCCTTGCCGAGCAGCGAGCGGATGGCAGGGACCTCCTGGGTGGCGGTGGCGTGGGCGTCGTCGTTGGTGGTCTGGACAAAGACGTCGACGGCGACGTCCTTGGGCAGCGGGTACTCGACGACGAGCGAGCGGATGCCGCGCGAGGCGTCGAGCACGAGCTGGTAGGCGGCCTCGGCGGCGGGGTTCTCCAACTGGGCGTCGTGTTCGGGGTACGGCGCCACGACAATCGAGGGCGTCGTGTCCTGCGGGCGGCGCGGCAGGCGCTGCCACAGCTCCTCGGTGATGAAGGGCAGGAAGGGGTGGCTCAGCAGCAGGGCCGTCTCGAGCGCGCTGTAGAGGGTCTGCAGGGCCGACTCGCGCTGGGCGGGCGTGCCCTCCGCGATGATGGCCTTGGAGTTCTCGATGAAGACGTCGCAGAGCTCCGAGTACCAAAAGTTGTAGAGGGCGTTGGACGCGTTCTTGAACTCGCGCTCCTCGACGGCGTGGCCAATCTCCTTGGCGGCCTTGTTCATCTTGGCCAGGATCCACAGCTCGGCCAGCGACTCCTCGCCGCCGAGCGTGCGCGTCGCGCGCGGCTGGAAGCTGGCCGCGCCGGTGCTGTGGGCCGCGAGGTTGCCGAGCACAAACTTGGACGCGTTCCAGATCTTGTTGCAAAAGCGGCGGTATGCGTGCATGACCTTGATGTCAAAGTTGATGTCGCCGGAGCCCGTGACATAGTTGGCAAGGCACATGCGCAGGCCGTCGGCGCCGCACTCGGGAATGCCCGCGGGGAAGGCGGACTTTTGGTACTTGATGGCCTTTTGCACCTCCTGGGGGTCCAGGTTGCCCTTGAGCAGCGACTCGTTGAGCGCCTCGAGGCTGATGCCCGAGATGACGTCGAGCGGGCTGATGACGTTGCCCAGGCTCTTGGACATCTTGCGACCGTCGGAGTCGCGCACCAGCGGGTGGCAGTAGACCTCGTAGAAGGGGACCTTGCCGGTCAGCTTGAGACTCAGCATGACCATGCGGGCAATCCAGAAGAAGAGAATGTCCCAGCCGGTCTCGAGCATGGACGTGGGGAACAGCTTCTCAAAGTCGGGCGTCTCCTTGGGCCAGCCCAGCGTGGAGAAGGGCCAGAGACCCGACGAGAACCAGGTGTCGAGCACGTCCTCGTCGCGCACGAGGCGGATGGTCTTGCCGGGGAAGGCCTTGGTGGCCTTGGCCAGGGCGGCCTCCTCCGTCTTGGCCGCAAACCAGCGCGTGTTGTCGCCGGCGTCGCTCTCCTCCTCGCCCTCGATGTGGGCCAGGTAGACGGGGCACTGGTGGCCCCACCACAGCTGGCGCGAGATGCACCAGTCGGTGATGTTGGCCATCCAGTGGCGGAAGCTGCGGTCGGCGGACTCGGGCTTGATCTTGAACTGCTTGTCGTCGAGGGCCTGGACGGCCATCTGGGCCATCTCGCCCATGCGCATCCACCACTGCGGCTTGAGCCGCGGCTCCACGACGTCCTTGCTGCGCTCCGACAGGGGCACGACCATGGGGTTGTCCTTCTTGTCGACGTAGAGGCCCAGCTTCTTGAGGTCCTCGGCCACGGCGTAGCGCACGTCGAAGCGCTTCTGGCCGGCGTAGGGCCCGCCGTTCTCGTTGATCAGGCCATCGTCGGTCAGGATGTTGATGAACTCGAGCTTGTGGCGCTCGCCAATGGCGAAATCATTGGCGTCGTGGGCGGGGGTGATCTTGACGGCACCGGACCCGAACTCGCGGTCGACGTAGTCGTCGGCCACAATGGTCATGACGCGGTCCTTGATGAAGGGGTGGACGACGCGCTTGCCGACAAGGTGCTTGTAGCGCTCGTCCTGGGGGTGGACGGCGATGCCGGTGTCGCCGAGCATGGTCTCGAGACGCGTGGTGGCGACCTCAATGGTCTCGTCGGAGCCCGCGATCTGGTACTTGAAGTAGACAATGACGCCGAACTCAACCTTCTTGGCGTAGCCGGGCACGTCGAGCAGGGTGCGGCCGGTCAGGTCCTTGTTGTTGACCTCGAGGTTGGACAGCGCGGTGTTGAGCTTGGAGTCCCAGTTGACGAGGCGGTTGGCGCGGAAGATGGTGCCCTCCTCGTGCAGGCGCACAAACGTCTCCTGGACGGCGGCGCTCAGGTTCTCGTCCATGGTGAAGGCCTCGCGGGTCCAGTCAAAGGAGCCGCCCATCTTGCGCAGGGCGTTGTTGATGTTGGCGTGGTACTGGGTCTTCCAGTCCCAGACGGTCTTGATAAAGGCGTCGCGGCCGAGGTCGTGGCGGGTCTTGCCGTCGCGGCGGTACAGCATGGTCTCGACGACGCTCTGCGTGGCAATGCCGGCGTGGTCGCAGCCGGGCAGCCACAGGGTGGTCTTACCCTTCATGCGGTAGTAGCGAATCATGATGTCCTGCAACGAGTCGCCGAGGGCGTGGCCCATGTGCAGCGAGCCGGTGACGTTGGGCGGTGGGTGGGAAATGACGAAGCGGCCGTTGGCGCTCTCCTTGCCGTCGTCGCCAAACTTGGGCTCGAAGAAGCCCGCCTTCTCCCAGTACTCGTACCAGGCGCTCTCGACAGCCACGGGGTTGTACGACTTGTAGTAGGGGTCGTCGAAGCTGCGCAGACGCTTCTTCTCGCCCGCGGGCGTGTCGTTGGCGTAGGGCGCAAGGGTCTCCTCAGCGGCTGCCGCCTTCGCCACCTTGGCCTTGGCCTTCTTCTCGCTGGCAGCCGCGGCGGCAGCAGGGTCGGCGCTAGCCGCGCTTGCAGCAGCGGCAGCCTTCTGGGCAGCCTGCTTCTGCTGGAACTTGGCGAGCTTCTCGGCCTTCTTGCGGTCGCGCTCGACCTCCTTGTCGGTCTTCACTTTCGGGGCGGCCGCCGCAGCAGCATCGCCCTGGGCCGGCGGGGCCTCAGCCGGGGAGTCTACGAGCACAATGGTCAGCAATACAACACGCAATGGAGGGAGGAGAACACGGGCCGTCAACTTACTGGTCGCCATAGCTGCACGTGCACGGAAGATGGTCCGGTTTGTTGCGGGTGACGGGCGCAGCAAGAGCGCGCGGAAGAAGCGAAAGGACGACGTTTTGGCGTCCTCGGAACGGGCTCGTATGAAAAGAGCAAAGCGTGGAAAGGCAATGGGCCGGGGGTGGATAAGAAAACGCGGAGCAACAAGGGGCCTTTGGACGCTCAGCCTCGTCTAGATATATCCGTTGTTTTGGAGCGGGATGTTTTTTCTAGGGCCAGTCACACTTTTTGTGAGTCACGCTAATTTTGGCATGCTCTGGCTTGCTCCTGCCGTTTGCTGGTGCTTTGCGACCGTTCTGAAGCATTGACTGCAGAGTGCAGCCGTGAGGGGCAGCGGGGAAAGAGCAAAAACAGTTCGCGGCAGGCGCTATGGGCTAGGCGGTGAAGCGCGATGGCCAATGGCAGCCAGCAGTACAACTAATGAGTGGCACATTGGCCAATGCTAGGGCTACTACAAACGGAAAGTGCCAGGGCCTGCATGTGTGGGCACCTGCCTCGCGTCGCCCCAGCTGCAAACGGCAAGCACAGCGCTTCCATATCATTGTCCGCCGGAGGAAAGAGCTGCCAGGACAGGCTGGTGGTGTAAGCTCGTGAACTTCGTACTAATTTGCAAGCTGCAGTACGACGTAATTGGCCCGTCTTAGAAAACTCTGAACAGCTTCAGGGCGCCCGCGTTGTGAAAGACGGAGAAAACAAAGACGGAGACAACGGAGCCGGACGGGTGTTGTGCCATGACTCTACATTTTGTCACTAACGTTATTTTTTCCAAAATCCTCCGCATCCCTCTCGTCAAAACAACTGTCATGCCGTGAGCCAAAGTAGCGATTCCTCTCCAATCTCCTGACCCACAATCGCCTTGTGATGACGCTCTCAGCCTTGCGTCCTCGGTTGGCAGCGGCTGTCGCTGCGCCGTGTGCCGCGCCACGGTGTATGCGGTGGTTTTCGTCAACATGCACGCGGCAGAGCGGCCAGTTCACCGTTGCGGCTTCGCCGTCCTCATCCAAAGTGCGTCTTGTTGATTGACGTCGTGTGTGAGATACAAAATAACTAACAGACGTCAGCAAACCGTCCTTGACACCATCCGGTCACGAAAGGAGGCTCTAGCAGCACAGAACCAGGCAGCACCACCAGGCAGTCCTGACAATGCGGCTGTCATATTGGCATCGCCCGATTTCGCGACTTGGCTCGACGACGAGGCGTTTTTGGCCACTTTGCTCCGGCAGCTGCCATTGAGTCGGCCGACGAGCAGTGGCGGCACTGAGACGAGTGTCTTGTTTGCCGTTGTGGCTGCCCTGGCGGCGCCACAGACGACAGCGAGCGTCCGCGGAGGACGAGACGAACGGCCGCCCGTTTCTGGCCTATCCATTGCCTATGGCAACACGGACGCGCTCTTGCCCGGTATTTGGCGCGGTGACGACAGCAAGGCAGCGCTCCGGCGCAGCCGCGGGTCAATTGGCAGCGATCTCGACCGGGATGCCGCGGTGACCGTCCAAGTACCGCCGTTGGCGGGCGCGGAGGCGGACGGCGACGCGTCGCTGCGCGTGACGCTTCCTCTCAGCAACACCATTTTCCAGAATGGCCGGCGGTCGACGCTGCTGGCGAGCCGGTGGCAAACTTTCGAACAGGGTGACGTCCAACGCCAGACACTCGAGGCGCGTGAACACCAGCTGATTGTTGCACCGCTGTCATCGTCATCATCATCATCACCATCGACACAGGACACGACAAACGTGTCTGTGCCCCTGTTTGCCCTGTCCGAGCCGCTCCAGATCGCGTCGGGGTTGGGCAACATTGTGCGCCAGGTGTTGGACCGGGACAGCGCCAAGCCCATTCCAGCAGCGCGCGAGCTCGAGGCAGCCATTCCGGCGTTGCTGGCCGCTCGGCGCAAGGCAACTCCCGCCCTACAAGACGGGACACTGGCGGTCTGGGGCCTCGTGATCCCGGCACAGGTCGTGCCCTTTTACGAGCAGCTCAAGGCGAGGCTGCAGGCACAACAAGAGTCGCCACTGGACGCCCTGGCCAGTGATGCAGACCACACCCCGGCAGCCGAGCAGCAAGCGGCGGCGCAGGCATCGGCACACTTTACAGAGTTGTTGGCTGCAGGCTGTCGTCTGCACAGAATATGTGAGTGAACACGACGCCCTTCGCACGCGTTTCCGCTTTTGGTCTCGTTTCGCTGTTGCTACGTGGTCCCTTTGCTATTGCACCCGTCCCTCTTTCTCTGCTGTGCTAATATAAATCGCCAGTGAGCGGCGGCGGCGGCTGGGGCCTGAAGCAAGGCCTGCTGTCACTCGATCCCCAGATGAGCCATCCCGCGGCAGCCAGTCTCTCGTCCGTTGCAGCGAGCAGCACCGGTAGCGAGACATCGTTACCACAGCAGGCGCCAAAAATCCTCGGCGAGGAGCGTCGTGACGAGGAAATGGACGACGAAGCAATGCTCAGCTTCATCCGCTCGTTCAGGAACGAGACGCACTTGGGGCCGGACGTGGGCAAGACTGAGAATGGGAGCGAGGTAGACATGGTGGGAAGGGCCGTGGATGGCGTGGCGATGCCAGGGGCCTATGTGCAGTTCTTTGTGGCGCCTTTGGCTGCAGCACCAGAAAAGCCGCAGTCCCCCAATAATGCCAATGCCGAGACCGGCTCCGATGCCAGCGGCTGGTCGATTGCGCTCGGCGCACAAGCTGGCTACGACGGCAGCCCGCCCATTTTGGCGTCTGACGACGACAGCCAGAGTGACCAAGTCGCATTGATCCACAATCATTTCGGTGCCGTCTCAAATCACGGCATCTTTTTGTCCGCAGTTTCGCGCGCGAGAAATGGCAGCAATGGCAACAATAGCAATGGCAGTGGCGCGCACGCGACCCGCACCAAACTAGATGCCCACAATGCTTATGTCTGGGGAAGCATGCACCCGCGGTAGTGCTACATTGCCGGCGAGGAAAGAACGGGACGGAAATGATGGGAAGGAACGAACAGTGGTCTAAAATGTAATGGGCAAGGCAGAAGAACGAAGAAAACGATATGAGCACACCATCGTTCCAGCTTTGCGCTTCATTGGGACCTCTCAGACCCCCAGCCTCCTGTTCTTCTACCGATTATAGAGGTCGGCCGACGCAGCGTGCCACCAGCCAAACCACCAAAGGACGGCCTGAACCACCGACTCTTTCCGACTTTATAGACAAACGGGCAAATTGCAGCGATCAAGAGAAACGCATCTCATCTCAAGAAACATAGACTAAGACAAAGACCAAAAATGAAATTGCTGGACTTTTGGCATAACACAACGGACGACAACCGAGTAATAGAACGTGTCGAATCAAATCATTGAAGGGAACCAGACAACCCCTCCAAATCGCACCTTCCCGGAAACTCATCAATTGCGACCCATGTAAGACGACACCGAACGCTCCTTCCCCTTTGTTGTACACCGACGCATCTCGGACTCGCAATATCATAGCTCTTTCCGATATCACTTTCGCTTTCTTTTTTAACCCCTATTTTATATTTGTCCTTTTTCTTCACGTGATTTACTCGGCCTTTGCTCTCTTTTCATCCGCTCCCCATCCGCCCTTCTCACTCACCACCATGGCTCCTGCACCGACGCTCGCCAAGGTGGGCATCCTGTCCATTGGCGACATGGGCATGGGCATCGCCAAGTTGCTAATCGCCAACGGCTTTTCGGTTGCCACCAACGTCGCCGGCCGCAGCCAAGACACCGCCGATCGGGCCAAGGCCGCCAATGTTCAGGTGCTGCCGTCGGATGTGGCCCTGGTCGCCCACTGCGACATTGTCTTTTCCGTCGTGCCACCGCGCGATGCCATTGAGACCGCCCAGCGCATCGTCGATGCCCTGCCCGCCGCCAACCGCCCGGCGGACCGGCCACTGTACTTTGCCGACATGAACGCCGTGGCACCGTCGACGTGCAAGACCATAGCCGGCCTGTTTGCCGCGGCAGGGTCCCAATCGCCCGTGCACCTAGTCGACGGATGCATCCTGGGCGGGCCCCCGCAACTGCGGCCTGCCGCGGCCACGCCGCCCGTCGTAACACCCGCGGCGGCAGCATCGGCAACAGCATCGTCCTCTCCCGGGACCATCTCGTCCGACGCCTCGGCCCCCCTCGAGTGGTACCGCCCGCTCATGCCCACGTCCGGTCCGCACAACCTGGACGTCTTCCCCACGCTTGCCGCGGCTCTCAATAGCCGGCACATTGCCGACGCGATTGGCAGCGCCAGCGGCCTCAAAATGTGCTTTGCCGCCATGTCCAAGGGCTACTCGGCCATTGCCATCCAGGCGTTTACCACGGCGCACAAGCTCGGCGTGCTCGAGGACCTGCAGTGGGCCATGGGCTCGCTGGTGCCCGGCCGCGTCAAGCAGACCGAGGGCGCGCTGACGGGCATGGCACCCAAGGCCTACCGGTGGGTGCGCGAGATGGAAGAGATTAGCGACACGTTTGCCGAGGAGGCCGGGTTTGCGCCCGACCTGTTCCGGGGTGCCGCGGGCGTGTTCAAGGCGGTGGCGGAGGACACGGTGCTGGGACAAGAAAAGGTTGGACAGCGCAAGCGCGGGCGGACGGCCGAGGATGTGGCGTCGGCCATGGCCGAAGGCTTGGACGCGAAGCGGCAGAAGAAGCAAAAGAAGGAAGAGTAGCCGACCGCCGAGTACGTGGAAATGAGAAAGAAATGATGGTACGCCGGTACGCAGATTTGATGTCTTGATTTCTATGTTTTGTATGTGTTACTACTGCTTCGCCTCCGCTCTTCTTGGTCTACTTAAGCGAACATGCATCTGCAAAACCGAATAATATGTCATCTTGCTCGAACACCTGCTGTCTGGTTTCAGCTGTTCAGATCCGTCTTCCCCATCCTACAGTGAATCACGATGATGGCACGCCGAAGAGGGGCCGCCCGTGAGATGGGCCAAGGTGAGATGAACAGGCTACGATGCCATCCAACCAGGGAGCGGCATGCACATCGTCTGCATGTTTCACAGGCGGTGTACGTTGACATGAGCATTTGCAACGGCTAGACGATAAAGTAGCTAACGGGTTGTAGACAATCCTGTTGTCGTCCTGATTTGGACGTCCTATTCGGTGCTCGTTCTTGCTTTTCTCGTTTTGCCCTAGAACCGATCGGTGAAGCTGCATCCAGACCGACGTTCGAACCAATAATGGTTTTAGATCGATTCGTCTTGCGTCCGATGAGGTTTGATTTGCCAGGAGGTGCATAACAGACTTGGTGCGTCTGGTTTCGTTTATGGCCTTCTTTAACTCGTCGTATGGCAACTGTGCAGCTGTCGTGACGCCGATGGCTATGTCACGAGGTAGGAGATTTTAATTTATTTGAAAATAATAACAAATCTGGAACATCGAAGCCTTTTTTTTTAATAAAAAACAGGGAAAAGAAAAGAGAACAGTATTGTTTATTATTTAGTATTTAGTGAGAATGTTTACATGTAACAAAATGCACACAATTTCTTTGCGTTTATTAATAATTTTGTTTTGGGAAAAAGGAAGAAAAAAACCCGTGGAAAAGCGTGATTAATTCTTCAGAAAACGACAAAACCAGTAAACAAACCAGGACAGAGGGACTGCCAAATATAGCATGTATCAGTGATTTTTATCGTATTATATTAAATACAAAAATCTCTTCGATTTCCAGCCTGATTCCTTGCTATGCGACCAAACACGGCAGGAACGGGCAGACGGGCTACCCGTGCGCGTCGTACAGCCTTATCCTCTGGCCAAAAAAACCGGATTTGCGAAGGCGTCTTGGCGCCCTTACATCACCGGTTCCTTCCTGTTTGGTGACCACCACCTCCTGCCGAACCTGTTATTTTTGATACTTCTCTGGACGGCAGGCACGCGGCTGTACTACAATGCAAAACACAATACCTACTGAGAAGGAACGGGTGTGACAACGACGGCTAGGCCCCACTGATCCCTTCCCTTTTCATCCGTCCATCTTCGCATTCTCCATACTTTTTGCTTTTGCCTTTCTTTACACTTTACTCTTGCATGATCGAATTAATACCTCTGCCGCAGCTGCAGCCCATTTCTCGCCAGCCTCGTACAATACCGATCGATGGGACACGAAGACAACAAAGAAACAGAAGAGCTACGTCCTGACTCTCGTCGTCGACGTATAAAGCGACGACCCACCTCGCCAGACGTTCTTCTCACTATCTTAGCATCGTCTCCTCTTGACCAACGCAAACAGCAATCCTATCAACTATCCGGCCATCGCAACTACTCTGCTCGCCGACATGGCATCCAACGCGCTGTCCGAAGAAGCCAAATCTAGCGACACCACAGAGCCGGGCGAGAGCCCTATAAACGGCAGCATACAGAGCGACTCTGACATCGAGGAGGATGATGGTCGAGATGGCGACAAAAGCGAACAGGAGTTCGACGACAGCTCATCACCACCCTCCTCGGGCGCTTTGCCGAAGCCAAGAAATCTGTCGACGCCACACAACCCGTCGCGACCGGTACATGCGACCGATACACACCCAAGACAACAGAGGACCCAACCACCGAAATATGCGACAGGAACTCAGACTCAGGCACAAGCACAAATACCTTCGCAAACACAGTCTCAGACCCAGGCGGAAGCAGAAATACCGTCACAGACACAGTCTCAGACACAAACCCGGGCACGGATCCGAACCAGACCATCACGACCCTACCCGAAATCGCCGCCCGACACCACCGGTATGCCTTCTCACGCGGCTAGCGTATCCGTTCCTCTCTCGCTCCCTCTCGCCATGCCGGCACCGGCGTCAACAACACGCACACGACGAATTCGCGCCGCCGCTCTCCCAAAAGACACTACATCCACCGCATCCCTCAAACCTTTGAAAACCCGGCTGCAGCAGAAACCGCAGCCGGAACGGCTTCTCGACTTGGAGCCACTACCTTCTCTCGGCCCGATCCTCCTTCCGCCGCCGTTGCCACCTGGCACAGCCCCACCACGGGCCAAGCTGGCCGTGCAGCTCAAGGTCAACCTCGAGATTGAGGTGGTGCTCAAGGCGCGCGTGTGTGGGGACCTCCTGCTGTCAGTGTTGTAGGGAGGGGGCTGAAAATTGTGTGCCCTGTAATAATAATGTACGGCGCACGTCGGAACGAAGGAACGACAGAATGGACACGATGGATTCATACAGGTTATCATACATGATACATATACAATAATATATGGACGGAAACGGGACATGGCATTTCTTTTTTGGCACGTTTATTTCTCGCAACACTATATACCGTTTATGTTCCTTTTTTTGAGACTATCTTTTTCGTAATATCCATCTTGAGCCCAAGACGCCCCGTCTCTGTAAAGCATAGAAGCCAAAAAATACTAATAATAAATACTGTACACCTTTGGTCCCTATCGACCTGCTGCCCGCCTCACAGAATCATATCCGTGTCGTCGCCGTCGTCGTGCGCCGCTGCTGCGGCCTCGGCGGCCGGTGCAGCAGTGGTGGCGGCGCCGTTGCTGCCCTCGACAAAGTAGTCGGCCATCTCTGCGTCCAGCTCCTCTTGTGTCTTGCGCGGCCGGCGGTTGCCACCACCGCCGCCACCGTTCTGGTTGTTGTTGTCAGAACGGCCGTTACGGCCGCCTCTCCGCTCACCCGGCCGCCGACCGCCATCGCGGCGGCGCGGCGCCGGACTGCGCGACCGCGACAGCCGGCCACTACCACCGCCCGCGGCCGTCGAGCCGGACCCGGGCACGTACCGGTCAATACCACGACGTGCCGCCACGGTCAGGCTTGTGCGGCCGTCCTCCTCCTCGTCGTCTTGGCCGTCTTGGTCGTCGCCGTCGTCATCGCCCCGCTTTCGTGGCCGCGAGATGCGTTCGGCCAGCGGCCGGCCGCTCCCAACGGCCACGTTGCCATTGTGGCCACGGCGTCCGCCGGCAGGCACAATCGACAGTCGAATGGGCTGGCCCTTGGCGTTGGCGCCGTCGAATTCGCGGAGGGCCGCCCGGGCGTCGTCGTGTTCGAGGTAGGTGACGTAGGCGGTACCCTCGGAACGGCCGGCGCGGTCGTAGACGAGGTCGACGGCGGCGAGGGGGCCGATGCGGGAAAAGAGGCCCTCGAGATCGTCTTTGGTCAGGTCGTAGTGGAGGTTGTCGATGCGAACACGTGTGCCGCGGGTGCTGGGCTGTTAGACAGGGCGCGCCAAGGGCGTGAAACTGGAAGAGACAAAAATGAAGAAAGAAAAAAGACAAAGGTGGCTTACCGCTCTGGCGATGCACGGCTGCGTGAAGCCTTGACGTGGTGCTCCGAGTCTGTATGTATGTTAGGAGACGCTCAGGAACATGTGTCGGTGTCAAGACAAAGAACAAGCCGTCTGGTGTATTGTACCATTGTTGTCGTAACGGTCATGGACCCATTCGCTGAACAAAAAGGAAAAGGCAAGGGTTAGCTGTTTGTTCGTACGCATATCAACGACGCCCACCAAAGTGCAGAGCTGCTCTTACTCGTCAATCTTTCTCGGGTCATCGCGGTAGGACTATAGGAGAGGAGGGAGGGAGGGACAATAACAGGTCGGAGGTTCCCATGTCAGCGGCGCGGTTTCTGTGAAAGGGTTGTTGAGTTCACGTAGTGGGCAGTATTAGCAACCTGGTAGGTTAGCAAGCACTCTGTCATGGCCTTTTGCTCTTCTGGCGTTCTGCCATGCCGACCCCGTATTACCTACCTTTCGGACTCCGTCGCGCGGGTAGTCGTCGCGCCGGTCGCGGTCACGCCGTCCGCTGCGGCCGCCGTTTCTGTCGTTGCGATCGTTGCGGTCACCGCGGTCGTTGTTTCTGTCGTTGCGGCTGCGGTTGCCACGGCGCTCCGACTGGTGCTGTTAGCAAGACAGGGACGTCGATAGCAAACAGTAAACAAAGGCGAACCTTCGCCAGTGCCGCCGGCTGTCCTCTCTCACCTTGCGCTCTGCGAGGATCTCGTCCAGGCTGACGTCCATGTTGGCCGTCATCGTCTGGTCGGCGGTAGGGGCAGGCAGGCGTCAATTGGCTGTCTGGGAAGGTGGAGGGTGGTAAGAAGGAAATAACAATAAATAAGAATGGATAGAGACCACCTGTGCAGTTGCTGCAGTCGTTGAGGTGGCGGCAGAAGTTGGTGTGGGAAGGATGCTGATGGTTCAAAAAAAGAAGACACAAGGGAAAGTTGCGAAAGGAAACAAGGCAAGACCGAGCGTCACGTTTTCGGGGCGCTTGCCAGCCCCTGTGCCGGTCTGCGAAATGGGTGCTGTGAAGCTAAGGAGAGCTGCTGTTGGCTGTAATTGGCTACAACCGCAGTGTCATGGGGGGAACCCAGTGCAGGGGCCGCAGGGCTGATTTAGTGGGTTCCGGCCACCTTGGCTGCTGTAGGTTCAGACGCTGGGTTGGTTTTACGGGAGCAGTTCCATCCCTAGCCGTTGGACATACTTCGATTACCTTTACTAAGAACATGAAAATTCATATCAACGATCAATGAGTTCTTTAAATTCAATCCGACCGAATCGTCACCTCGTCCACATGTGATTTATATTCACATTCAAGTTCACTTTGCAGGGCCACAAATAATGGACATTTCTTGTATTTTTTAGCTTCCTTTTTTGTTATTCTTCTTCTTCTATGAAACAGAACCCGATGCCGAGACCCAAAAGACGCCGTGGATGGTGAAAATACTAGCAAACAAGAAAAAACGGATCGTAAGCGGTTGGAGAGTGGTGCGTGGGACAGGTCGTTTCTTGCTGGCAGAGTAAAAGCGAAGACGGAAGGCATTGCTTTTCGAATATTCGGCAACGGGGCAGGTTTGTTGGAAAGGTTTGTCGTCTGCAACAAGGAGAGAAGAGAGAAAAGAGGATGAAGGAGGAGGTAATAAGAAAGAGACTTAAGACAAAGAAATGCATTGAATTTTAAGGGAAACGAAACAAAAAAGTGCCGAACCGGTCCTTTTTTCTTGCACAGAGACAGAGAACACGGTAGAGGAGGAAAGAACACACGGAATTTCTTGGAGAAGCACAAAAGATAGAATAACAAGACAAGACAGTACATCAGTCGATTGATAAGGAAAATAGGAACCGAGAAAGTGGTAAAAAGAACAAACATCCCGCGAGAGAGATTGGTCAAAGTCGATGTTTTGGGGCGTACGAGTGTCGATAAAACAGAGGCGGATTGGCAGAGAAGAACACAAAAATACGCCAACAATCATAAAAGAAGACTAATAAAAGCACAACAAATCATGCACCGTCGTTCGCCGTCGTAAGTCGTACGTCGTGTTCAGAGTTTTTATGTTCGTCTTCGTCGTCGAGCGTCGTGGCACTGTAAATGTTGTGTTCGTTGCATGTTCTTCTTGTTGTGGCTGTTGGCGGGCTGTGTTGGGTTCTTCTTGGTACTGGAAAATTAACGGACTTTTGGGGTTGTTGTTGGCGGTTGGCGACAAAAAAGGATGAGAAAGAGCAGGAAGCAAAGGAGTAAAGAAAAGAGGTTGGCGATAAAAAAGGAAAAGGGACGGTGGAGGACAAAAGACGACAATCGAAAAAGAAGGTAGTAAAAAAAGGAAAATCAAACAATTGTTTCTAAATGCTGGGTCCCGTTTTGTCTCCCCTCAAGATAGATGATAATCTCGGTCTTCCACGCCGGGAGTGAAATGTATCTTCTCCTTTTTCTCCTTAGATCAGGTCGGCCACGTTCATCGGCATCTCCTCAATCTGGGTGCTGTAGAACTGCTCGATCTCGCGCATCATGCGGACGTCCTCAGCGGTGACGAAGTTGATGGCAACACCCTTACGACCGAAACGGCCACCACGGCCAATGCGGTGGATGTAGTTCTCACGGTTGGCGGGCAGATCGTAGTTGATGACCAGCGACACCTGCTGGACATCGATACCACGGGCCAGCAGATCCGTGGCAATCAGGACACGGGACGAGCCCGAGCGGAACTCCTTCATGATCAGGTCACGCTGGGTCTGGTCCATGTCGCCGTGCATGGCCGAGACGGTGAAGTCGCGGGCGGTCAGCTTGTCGGTGAGCCAGTCGACCTTTCTGCGGGTGTTGCAGAAGATCACGGCCTGGGTGATGGTGACGGTCTCGTACAGATCCGAGAGGGTGTCGAGCTTCCACTCCTCCTTCTCAACGGCAATGTAGAACTGCTTGATACCCTCCAGGGTCAGCTCGTCCTTCTTGACCAGGATGCGGACGGGATCGCGCATGAACTTGGTGGTGACCTCCAGGACGTCCTGGGGCATGGTGGCGGACAGCAGCACGACCTGGGTGGACTGGGGCAGCAGCTGGAAGATGTCGTAGATCTGCTCGGTGAAACCGCGAGACAGCATCTCGTCGGCCTCGTCGAGGACGAACATCTTCATGGCGTCGGTCTTGAGGAAGCGGCGCTGAATCATGTCGTGGACACGGCCGGGGGTGCCGACGACGACCTGGGGGCCGTCCTGCAGGGCCTTCATGTCCTCACGGACGCTGGTGCCGCCAATGCAGGCGTGGCACTCGACGCTCATGAAGTCGCCAATGGCGACGACGACCTTCTGGATCTGCTGGGCCAGCTCGCGGGTGGGGGCGAGGATCAGGGCCTGGCACTGCTTGACGTTGGGGTCGATCTTCTGCAGAACCGAGATGGAGAAGGTGGCAGTCTTGCCGGTACCCGACTGGGCCTGGGCAATGACATCGTGGCCCTTGATGACGGGCATGATGGCGCGCTGCTGGATGGCAGACGGGCGCTCGAAACCGTAGGCATAGACACCTGGCGGTTTGGTTAGTGCCTTTTCTTTTGGTCGTCAATCGTTATCTCCGTGGAAGATGCAACTTACCACGCAGGAGGTCGGCCTTGAGGTTCATGTCATCGAACGAGTCGACGGTCTCATCGTAGTTAGACTCGATCTGTCCTGTGGCGGGGGAAAAGGAAAGTTAGCGGCTGGTCTTTCAGGTCCTGATAATATGCTACCGAGTTGATGTTCGTCTCTCTTTTCTCTTTTGCTTGTTTCCCGATCCCATTCTCTCCTGTCATTCTCTCCTGTAGCCAAAGACCATCTATCTCGCCGCCGGATCTGGCCATCCCCCTCCCTGGCCCCATCGCCCCCCTTTTCCATTGCTGCCGTAGCCAATGCGGGATGATCCTGCGTACGAGCTGAGTGCAAACTGGCGGACAACAAGACAGGGACGAGAAGAGGGCAAAGACGGATATGGCAGGTGACTGTGATGCGCGCAAACAAACCAAGCTCGAAGGATGCGAAGAGAGAGGAGGGGCAGAGGATGAAAACTTACCCTCAGGAACATCCTCGAGTCCCTTGTCGGTAGCCATATTCGCGGTAGGAGTTTGCGGAAAATTCTAGATCTCAAGCGCTGCTTGTGATCTAGAAAATGGTAGGCGGACGGTTGGTTGCAAGAAGCGAAGGTTGACGAAGTGAAAGAATGAAAGAATCCAACGGAAGATAGAATCTGTCCTGCGGATTCCAACCGGTTCCTGGTGGAAGCTGTGGTTTTAAAAAGAGTACTCTGAAAAGTAGACAAGACTCTCGTAAAGAATGACGAGAGAACTTCAGAAAGAAAAAGAGGAAGCGATTCCTTTTTTTCTTTTGCGGGTGGTGATGGTTGATTTGGTTTGTGTTTGTGTTTGGGTTGACGTTGAAATGTTTTTCGGGGGAGGAGAATTTTTTTCAGGAGGGCACCGCTTCCATAGAAATATTTTTTTTTTCTTTGGCATATCGCTCCTGCCCCGAATTTTATTTTAGCATTTAATTTTTTGTGAGGGAAGGCGAGGGAGGGACGAACCAGGCGAAAAAATTGGCTAGCTTCCTTCCCTGACTGGCTGGATTGAGTGAGGGGCGCAGAAAGTGAAGGACAGGAGGAGGGGGCACAATCAGAAGAGTGGCAGGAGCTAGGGACTAGGTGGGGGGGTGAAGGGGGCGTGGGAGGGAAGGAGCGATAGAATGGGGCGGATGTTTGCGCGTCGGTACAGCGCGCAATAGTGAGTGGGATGGCACAGCGCAAGGCGAAAAAAAAAAAACTTTTTCCCCTCCATCTCATCCACTGTCGGGGCCCACTATAATCGTTGAGAAACAAGCAACAATGCAGTCCGAGCGAGGGGTTTGAGAGACATGTCGACGACGAAACCCGACAAACAGACACCGGAACAGTCCACTTTCCTGCTGGAGGCGCGCTGCGCAGCGTGCAGTAGCGGCCCGCTGTGTATCTCACAGGCGGGCCTTCCACTCTCCCACTCCTGATATGTTGCAGCCTGATGGTCCAAGCTGAGGACGAGCCCTATACTTCCCCGTAAGAGACGCCAAATTACAGGGCTCTACAGCGAGACTAGCCCCAAGGGGCAATATGGAAGAACGGGGAAGAGCACAGAGCACAGAAGAGGCAAGACGTAGCATCGAGGAAGGAGCTAATCCAGAGTCAACAGAGTCACCTCAACTGTGACAGGCCCGAGTGCCTTGGATGACGGGAGAACGACGGGACGGGGCATTGACAGTTGGCGTTTGCCATCGAGATACGCGGTATGTCGTACATCTTCTCTAGAGTATCTGGAACATGGGCGTCCTCCGTCAGGCAGCAGCTGCCGAAGGATGCTGGATGAGGATGCTGCGCACTAAACGATGACTGTTTTCATACAATATCTGACCAAACGAGTCACACTGTGCCCCAGTGAAAGAGTCATAGTTGTCAAAGTGTTGACAGATGCTAATGCACAATACGCAGTGCTTAGATTTCAACCACTAATGCATGTCCTGTCAATCCCTTCTGCTGGAGACCTTCTCGCAATATTGCTCTTTCCTAACGTGTGGTTGGTTTCGTCAAAAGCAGGTACGCGAAGACATGTACTTGCACGTGACGCTGCACGGGTCACTGTGACCGCCTTTTTATTGAAAGTCGGCAGAAAAAAGTACATGTGAAGTGGGACATCATATGGTGTGCGGCACTTGCCTTACACGGCGAAAACAGCCTTTTCGAGACGATCACGACCATTAACGACTCCGAGCTCGACAACCACCTCCACCTGAAAGGATCAAGCTCGATGCACATGATTTCATTGAATTGCCTCCTGACTCACAGCACACATTTGCTTCCTTATTCGTTAAGACAATGCCCCTCACTGGCGGCTTGGCGCCCCATTTGGGCGATCCGGCTGCCAGTATTGACAACATGCAAACAAACGCCTTTGAAAATGACAATGGCCTCGGAGGCGCTTCAAGGGACATTGCACCGGATCTGGGGTTGGTAGAGCACGTAGATGGAGATATCGATGCCCCTGTGCCTCCACACCCACTAGGCATCAAACCCCTGGGCAACAAGTACCTGGACAGCGGTATCGACGCCAAGACTGCAGCAGGTTTCTTCCAGGCATTACCCGACGAGCTGCTGATGCACATGTTTGAGGGCCTAGACATGAGCTCGCTGTGTGCGCTGGGTTCGACATGCCGCTTCCTGTATGCCTTTTGCACGTTTGACGAGCTCTGGAAAAGCCTAGCTTTGGAGTAAGTCACAGGAGCGTTAGGGCTTTCGTTGTTTGAGCAACCGAGTGATACAGCCAGGGACTCACATTATGACAGGATCGATGGATGGACGCCACCCACATGGCACGGTACCTGGCGCTCCTCACTGTTGTCAGAACGGAGGCACACCCGACAGGCACAGACGGAGGCCAGGGACACAACACCACCATCTCCACCGCCCCCTGTCTCTGTTGATTGCGGACGTGTTTTCTCTGATGTGCTGCACCGCCCCTTTGTGTGTAGCTACACCAACCCGGCCCAGTTTGCCCACGGCATCCCGCGAGCGAACCAGATCCGCCGCTTCAACGACCTCGCCTACGACGAATTTGCCGCCGCGTGGAGCGACACGCCGTTTGTGCTGGCGGCCGACCGCTGCGTGCAGTCGTGGCCGGTCCTGAGGAACTGGTCCCTTGATGGACTGCGGAACGACTATGCCACAACCGCCTTCCGGGCCGAGTCGGTCGACTGGCCGTACGCGCTGTATGACCAGTACATGCGGCGGACCACCGACGAGAGCCCGCTCTACCTCTTTGACAAGAAGTTTGCCGAGAAGATGGACCTGACGGTCGGCACCGGCACCGCCACCACGGATAGCGCTTCTGCCTACTGGAAACCCGCGTGCTTTGGTCTCGACCTGTTCGAGGTCCTCGGCCTCCAGCGGCCCGCCCACCGCTGGCTCATTGTGGGGCCCGCACGCAGCGGCTCCACGTTCCACAAGGACCCCAACGGCACCAGCGCCTGGAACGCCGTCGTGCGCGGCGCCAAGTACTGGATCCTGTTTCCGCCAGGCGCTGCGGTGCCCGGTGTCTACGTGTCGGCCGACAAGAGCGAGGTCACGAGCCCGCTCAGCATTGCCGAGTGGCTGCTGACATTCCACGCCGAGGCGCGGGCGACACCCGGGTGCATCGAGGGTGTCTGCGGCGAGGGCGAGATCCTGCACGTGCCGAGCGGCTGGTGGCACCTCGTGGTCAACCTGGAGGCGGGCATTGCGCTGACGCAAAATTTTGTGCCGCGGGCACACCTGGTGGAAGTGCTGCTGTTTCTCCGGGACCGGCCCGAGCAGGTGACTGGATTTGCACGGGGCCAGGGTGGTCACGGTGCAGCAGGGAGTGGTGCTGAGGATGCCGTGGACGACCCCTACGCACTGTTTGTGCAGCGGCTGGCAGAGCAGTACCCGGTCCTGCTCGCAGACGCACAAACCGAGATGGCACGGCGAGACGGCCGGAAGAAGAGGACATGGGAGTCGGTTGTGCGCGGCGACGATGCAAAGAAACAAGCTGATGGAAATACCGACGACGAGAAACGGCAAAAAACAGGAGAGAGCGGCAGCGGAGGCGGTGGATTTACGTTTGGATTTGGCGGAGCCGACGACGACCTAGAGGACGAGATTCCCTGACTGCGAGAACGCGGCTTTTGCATACTAATGAGAACACGACATAGACAAAATAGACATCAACAAACTGTACATACACATTGAGCTGTTCGTGTCGACGTTTTGCCGTCCTTGGTGCTTGCAGAAATGCAAGTCCCGGGAGAACCTTGGACCTGTCGGGTAAAGACGTGAGAGTGCGTCTGTATGTCGGCCGTCCAATTCCACGTCTATTCCTATGAGCCACAGTCTTGTGCCTGGCACAATCAGGCCGATAAATACCGAGTGATTTAAGGTGCAATTGCTTCCCGTGTTAATGTAGGACTCGGATCACTTTACGCGGACGGGTACCTGTCCTTTAACCCGCAGTCATTATACCCTCCGCCGCCTTATGTCGGCGAGATCATGATTTGCGTCGTTGCTCAATGATCTCTCTTAATTGCCTCTTCTTCCAGCCCGATGAATAGCCCCGTCCAATTTACGAGAAGCATGCAGGAACGTGACAAAAATAAATAGCCTCAAACATGAATACCATGTTCTCCTCACTTTGAAAGGTGAGGATGCTGCCTCATATGCAATGGAAGGAGGCGGAAAGGTTCTGTTTTCTTTTCATTTTTCTTGTCTGTCTCCTTTCTTTCCGATTTAATAACCGTTCGCCTTCCCGTGCCAGCTCGTGTTGTTGAAGCAAGTTACAACGAACAAACGAAACGCCGAAATGCCACAATCGTTGCAGACGCCTTCCCTGCACAAGGTTCTCGCCTTTGGCGCCGGATTTCTGTCCGCAGTCGCAGTTGCCTACCCGCACAACGGCCGTCCGAACCGCTGGCACCACCTGAACCATGCCCGCGACATTGCCGCCGAGTACGACTATGTCATTGTCGGCGGCGGCACGGCCGGCCTCACCGTCGCGGATCGGCTGACCGAGGACGCCAACACCACTGTGCTCGTCATTGAATACGGCGCCCTCAGCGACTCGCCCTTGATCAGCACCGTGCAGGGCGGCTTCCGCGGGATGGATGCGCAGTTCCTGTACGACATCCAGTCGGTGCCGCAGGTGAACCTCAGGAACCGCTCGACGGGCGTCATGGCCGGAAAAGTGGTGGGCGGCAGCTCGGCGGTCAATGCGATGATGGCGGTGCGCGGGGCGGCGGAGGACTACGACCGATGGGGCACCTTTTTCGACGGAAGCAATGCCGGGGGCGGGTGGAGCGCGGAGCTGCTCAAAACCTACTTTCACAAGGCGCTGAACTTTGTGCCGCCACTGCCTGACGTTGCCAAAGCTGCGAGCATCGCCTACGACACCGAGTACTGGGGCAACACGTCGAGCGTCTATGTTGGCTGGCCGTCGTTTCAGTTCCCGGGCACGACCGTGCAGTTTGACGCGTTTCGTAGCATGCCGGGCGTCGTGTTCCCCGCGGATAGCGGCGCGGGCCATCCGGGCGTGTACTGGTTCCCGTCATTTATGGATCCGCACAAAGTGACGCGGTCGTATGCGCGGACGGGCCACCACGACCGGGCGGCGGTGCGCAGCAACTACCACCTGCTGACGCGCACCAAGGTCGACCACATCGTGCTGGAGACCAACCCTGATCTGCCCCTGAAAGACGCCAAAGCTACAGGTGTGCGGTTCATCGTCAACGCGACGACGGCCACTGGACCTGCTCCTGGCCAGAACGCCACAGTACGGGCACGGCCTACCCAGTTTGTGAAGGCGCGCCGCGAGGTCATCTTGGCTGCCGGCGGCATCCACAGTCCGCAGATTCTGCAGCTCAGTGGCATTGGACCGAAGCCCTTGCTGGACGCCGCCAACATCACCACGATCGTCGACTTGCCAGGCGTCGGCCAGAATTTCCAGGACCACCCCATGCTGACAGCGTCGTTTTCGCTGTCCAACTACTCGTCCGTGCAACCATCCGCCGCGGACCTGTTTCTCAATGCCACGTTCCGCGCCTGGTCTGATGCCGAATGGAAAGCCAATCGCACGGGCCCGCAGTCGCTTGGCGTAGGCAACGCAGCCGCCTGGCTGCCGTTCCCTGTCATCTCAGAGCGCTGGGCGGACGTGGCAGCCAACCTGTCGAGCCAAGACCACGCTGCCTACTTGCCGCCGAACACGCACGCGACGGTAGCGCTGGGCTACAAGAAGCAGATGGATGCGTACGCGCTAGCCCTCAAGAACAACCGCACGGCATTTTACAACAATGTGCTGTCCGGGGGCCCCTCGTCCGGCGTGCTCGTGATGTTGCACCCGTTGAGTCGTGGCACCGTCAACATTGACCCTGCAGATCCGTACAACCGCGAGCCGGTCGTCGACTACCGGGCGCTGTCGAACCCACTGGACGTGGCGATCATGGCGGACATGATCCGGTACACGCGCCGCTTTTTCATGCAGAACCCGGCGCTGGCGCAGTACCGCCCCGTAGAAATTGCGCCTGGCGACTATGTCAACAGCGAGGAAGACCTGGCAACGTATCTGTCGGAGACGGTCTCGCCGACCGAGTACCATCCGGTTGGCACGTGTGCGATGCTCCCACAGTCGCTGGGTGGCGTGGTGGATCAGTATCTGAAGGTGTACGGCGTGCCGAATCTCCGAGTCATCGACGCGAGCATCATCCCAACGCTTCCGGGCGCCAACACTTGCCAGACTGTGTATGCCGTGGCCGAGGTGGTAAGTCAAGATGTGTCGGTGTGGTTCTTGTTCTTGTCGGAGCTCTCGTTGCTAACTGTTTTTAGGCTGCCGATCTCATCAAAGGTCGTCAACTATGGTGAAATGACACGACATGACCGGAGGAGAAAGAAAAGATGTTGAAAGGGGTTGAACATTGAAACAAAACACATCCTGTCCATAAAGTAGCCAACGTCCAGGGCCCAAACCTCAAATCACGATAATAAACAAGAAGGAAAACAAGAACATAGGTTTAGGTAAAAAAGAGGTGATTCATGTAAAATACAAATGGCGCAAGAGATACACATCACTTCCCTGCCTTTCCGCGTCCGGGTGCTGCCTCAAAGGCGGCCCGCCACTTGTCCTCCTGGCGGAACATGACAATGGTCTCGAGCGGCGTGGGAGAGCCGAACTCGGGGTCGGCACCGCCTTCGAGCAGTGCCTCGATCACAGCATCCTCGGCCTTGAAGACGGCGCCGGCCAACGGACTTTGGCCCTTGTCGTTGAGGCGGTTCGGGTCGGCGCCGTGGCGGAGCAGCAGACGCACGAGGTTGGCGTGGCCGTAGTAGGCGGCGAGCATGAGCAGACTGTCGCCCTTTTCGTTGGCCAAGTTGGCGGGCAGACCGGCGGGTAGGGCCTGCTGGAAGAGGGCGAGGTCGCCGGCACGGGCGCCGTTGTAGAGGCGGGAGGCGAGTGCAATGGCTTCATCTGGAAGGCCTTGTGGTTGTTGTGGTTGTTGTGGTTGCTGCTGCTGCTGGTGGTCTTGCTGCTGCTCCACCGGCTGTTGCTTTTGCTGTTTCGTGTCGGACATTGTGGTGCGCGGGTACGTGTCTTTGCCTACGAAACGAGAATTGTGTTGAAGATGTGAAAAGAGAAGATGAAAAAGGACAACAAAAGCCTCCTTATTGCGTCGTACGACGACGTTCATATACGGAAGGCGCGACAGAAGCGACAGAAGGCACGCGAGACACGGCAGTTGCGAGTCAGTAAGCGGGCTGGGCGATGACGCAAATGGGGCAGGAACCAGTTTTTCGCATCGACGGAAGGTACGGCTGTCAGACACAGATACAAAGGCACGTCCATATATGCTTTGGCAAGAAAATGCGCGGGCTGCATAAACTGGCCTGATAATAAGACAACAGTACATTCCACCTTCTTCAGCAACGTCCCTTAATTTTCTTGCATTGAGCTGTCCTGTCGACGTCCTGTGTACGTTTTTGGACAGCGCCATGTGAAATTTGCGATTAATACTGTTTTAGGAAGTCGCTGTCCCGCTCGTTAGCAGTCATTAGTGCCTGCCGAACCTGTCCCAGGCCGACAACACCTGCGCGCCAGCCATTTTTACAGGTTTTACAGGGGGCCCCACTTCCCCGGACGGAAAGCCGAAGACAGCCGTCGCCCGCCATAGCTCGGCGGTTCGTGCGAAGCTTTCTGGTGGGCTTTTTAACCACCTCCTCTCAGTGTCGTCTTTTTATCTCGACACAACACAACGCAGCCCATCCCGACGCAAGACCGATTGGCCGTTGACACGTCTCCTTTTTGCCGTCTTTGTTTCTCCACACCCGTCCACAATGGCCCCAATGCGCCTTTCCGTTGCGTCTCTGACACGGGCTGCTTCGGTCGCCCGTTCGCCTCTGCGCACGTCACGTCGGACGTCTCTGGCCGCCACTGCTCTGCTCTGGTCCGCTCCCCGGTTCTACTCGCCCTCTTCTGATCCCCTGATCGTCGTCACCGACCTGCCTGCCCCCGGCTCCGGCCACATCCGCATCCTCGAGCTCAACCGCCCAGCCGCGCGCAATGCCATCTCGAAGGCGCTGCTGGCCGCCCTGCGCGAACAGGTCGACGACGTGGCCCAGCAGTATGACGACGCCGGCCGGGAGGTGACGAGCGTCACCGACACCAAGAGCCTGGGCCCCACGCGCGCGCTCGTCGTCGCCAGCGCGGTCGACACCTGCTTCTGTGCGGGCGCCGACCTCAAGGAGCGCAAGACGTTTACGCCCGAGGACACGGCCCACTTTCTGGGCAGCCTGCGCGGCACGCTGACGGCGCTGCAGGCGCTGCCGATCCCGACCATCTCCGCCGTGTCGTCGCTGGCGCTGGGCGGCGGGCTGGAGCTGGCGCTGGCGACGCACATGCGCGTGCTGACGTCCAACGCGGTTGTGGCCCTCCCGGAGACGCGGCTGGGCATCATCCCCGGCGCGGGCGGCACCTATCGGCTGCCGATGCTGATTGGCATGGCCCGTGCGCGCGACCTGGTGCTGACGGGCCGGCGCGTGTCGGCGCCCGAGGCGTACTTCCTGGGCATTGCCGACCGCCTGGTGGAGGTGATTCAGGAGCCGCCAGCCGAGGAGCAGGAGCAAACGGAGCAGACCGAGGAAGACAAGCAGAAGGCGCAGTTGGAGCTGCTCGACACGGCGCGGCGGGCGGCGCTGAGCGAGGCGGTGCGGCTGGCCGAGGAGATTTGCGAGGGCGGCCCGATTGCCATCCGGGCGGCGCTGCAGGCAGTGCAGTACCCGGCGGAGACTGTGGAGAACAAGATGTACGAGCGCGTGGTGGCGACGGAGGACCGCAACGAAGCGCTCAAGGCCTTTGGCGAGAAGCGGCGGCCCGAGTTCAAGGGGCGCTGAGCGGCAAAAAGGACAAAAAGGACAAAAGGACAAAGGACAAAGGACAAAATGGCAAGCCGACAGGAAGTAACGCGGCACGTGGACACCTTCTGGACATCGTTTTTTAGATGAAAACATTACGATTGAACACGCAAATACAACAACAAAATAATTATGTGCCCACAATGCATGCAGGAGAACGAGTGTGGTGGGCACGTGGCGGAAGCGAGCAGCTCCTGGCCAGCCGGAGCTGTTGGTGCTGTTGGTTCTATTTTTTGGAGCAAGGGAGAGGACGGTTTGGGTCGAGGGTTGTGTTCATTTTATATGTTGACAATCGACAAATCTGCAGTCCATACGAGTTGTATACACCCTTTTCACTTTCTGTTTTTTTTCTTTTCTCTCTATGGGTTCTGTTCTTTTATATATATATATATTTTCATTTCTTTTGAGTGTTCTAGTCTCGAAGGTGTTCCGGTTGTTGTGTTGGGCCGTCTTCTTCATTTGGCAAACATAGCCTGACTCCCTATTGTTTCTTTGTTGAATCCCCCTTGGACAACTGAACGGTTGGCTGTCCTAAAGCGTCCAGACGTCGGACCACATCTAACTGCAGCCACCGTGAACGTCGTTCGTCCTACCCTTTCTCGTCCTGTCCAACTGGTCTCGCTTTGCGGCTGCTTTGTTTGCCTCTCAGCTCTCCTCGTCTATGCCCTTCTCCTCTTCATGGCTGACTAGACAGCGCATTGTAACAATGTTGAATTCAGACTTTGTACGGATTTGAATCCGGAGTACAGCCATGAATACAATCATGAATACAGTCTTCTACTCCGGGCTGAAGATAGTCTGTGCACTACTGTAGACGCTCTGTAGACGGAAGGCAAGATTAAAAGGTTCCTTCATGTACGAGTTTTGATCTATTGTGTCTCACGCCATACAAACACCATCTTGCGTTACATGCAGGTTGGTTGTGACTCTACTCTTCCCTAGTGTACGTTCCCCTAGATTATATTTGTACAAGATCGACAGCATGGCCACAATGGATACGGAAACAAAGCAAGACGCAGATGCTGCTGTCGACACGACCACAACAGGCGACAACCTCACGGCGACGCCCGTGACGCCCGTGACGTCTAAGCCGATCCTGGCGACGCTGGATACGGAGATGACCACGCCCAAGAGCACGCGCAAAAGCACGCCCACGCATCATCATCAACAGAGACGCCGCTCGGATGTTGTCTCTCCGTTTGCAGCGTCACCTGCGTCGCCTCGCTCGCTCGAGCACATCCAAGCCGAGCACCAGTACCTGTGCAACAACCTGCACCGCCAGGACACGCGCATCCGCTCTCTGCTGGGTGCGCTGTCGGCCGTCCAAGCGCAGCTCCAGACCCACGCAACGGCCAAGGCCAACGCTGCGTCCAGCGACGACCCCTTGCCGTTCACGACGGCCGAGGCACGGAAACTGCGCAAGAGCGCCGGTTTCATCCAGAGCAAAATTGCCGCGGCCGAGCGCCAGGAGCAGCTGGTGGTGGTGCGGATCGGAGAGGTCACGGCAGAGCTGCAGGGACGGCAGTGGCTGGCCCAGCTGGAGCAGCAGCGGCAGCAGCGACAGCAGGAGTTTGGCCGGGCAGGGCAGCTGGCTGTCAGGTCTGCCGTCGGGCCGGCCGTTGAGCGCCACGGCTACTTCCCTCTCCAAGTCCCCCAGACACCATACCTGACGCCGAGTGATATTTGGACGCCGGACCAGGACTATTTTGATGCGGGCCACCCACCGTTTGCCTACCAGCAGGAAATCCACCCCACGACGACCACGAACATTGCTCTGCCGCCTGCCTTCGTGGTTAGTCCTGTGACGCCCGGGCTCCATGCGACCATGCCAGCCAGCCCCGTGTCGTCGTCGTCTGCATCTGTGACGGGCGGCGGCAATGGCGGCCATGCCTGCATGTCGCCCATGAGTCCGCTAGCGCCTGTTTTCGAGCCCGGTTCATCCTCGTTTGGGTCGACGTCGCTTGTTTCGCAGATGGCTCCGCCTTTGGAAGGTGGCCATCCCGTGGACTCGGCTGCCACGTCGATTGCCAAGTCGCCGTCGTCGTCGCCGCCGTCGGCTGCCCAAATTCACATTCGGGCGCTGAATCACATCGGCATGCAGAATGCGTATGGAGATACGACTGTTGTCGATGACGATGGTGGGGACGATAATGTTGTCGGCGACAGCGATGAATGCAACGAAAGCTACGCCCATAAAAACGACACCGGCGACGCGGACGTTTCAGACACGACCTCTCTGCCTCTCGAGGTACGTCCACGCCGTGGGTCGCACAGTCCTGACCGGCCGACACCGGACAAGCAGAAGCGGATGAGTCTGCCGCCGGTTCGGTCGGCATGGCCAGACGAGGAGAGGTGAAGATGCATCGGTATTTATTCGCTTCGTGCTTTTCATTGCTAGTCGTTCATCTGTTGTCTGTTGTCGTGATTCTCTGTCGTTAGCTGCTGCATTTATCATCGCAGAACAAAACCGGTAGAAAGGGCTTAAAAAGGCATGCTTTTCATTCAGCAACATTTGTTCCAAATATTATTAAAAACCAAAAACCCTGCAAAAATAAGCAGAAAAAGAAAGCAAAGAAGATATGTGATTAGGTGAGGGCACGCGGGCCACGGTACTGTGCAAAAGTCAGATATACACAAAAGTCGTTCCTTCCCCTCTCTCGTGTCTCTCTCGGCCCCCTGGCACTCTAAGCAAATTCGCCAAACTGGCCGTCGTCAAAGCCCAGCTCGGCCGCCGACTTCTTTTGCTCGTCCGGCTGCGGCGGTGACGCCAGACCCAGCACGCTCGGATCACCGACCGACCGACGGTTGGCTGTCCGGCGGTTTGGCGGTGGCGGCGGGGGCAGGGAAAAGGGAGACGAGGATGAAGAGGGAGGCGGCGGCAGAGAGAAGCCGCCGCTTGTTGAAGATGACGAGGACGAGGACGAGGATGTCGTCTCGCTCCGGCGGCCAAACTTGCTCGACCCGCCGAGGTTGATGGTGATTGTCTCGCCGTCCTTGAGGCTGTAGTCCTTCTTGTCCGCGGCCGCGGCAGAAGCAGCTCCTGCGGCAGCACCTTTTGACGACGACGCAGCTGCCGACTGCCGGGCCGCCTTGGCACCCGCCTGCTCGGCGAAGCTACCGACGGTCTTGCGTGCTTCCTGCAGGGCCACGCCAAAATCAAAGGCATCCGGTCGCTCTTCAAAGCCAATGCCCAGCACCGCGCGGCGGCCCTGCCCGTCCTGCACGCGCACGGCAAAGAAACGCGAGCTGTCGAGGGCGGGCTCGATGACACCGGGCTCCGTGTAGGGCGCGGCCGCGAACAGCTGGCCATTTGACGGGTCTTCGAGGATGACGTCGACCTTGACGTCTTCCGCGGACGCGTCCTCGCCGTTGTCGTCGTCGTCGTCCTCTCTCTCGACCCCTGTCTCCAGCACCCGCAGCCGGGCGGTAAAGATGTGCCGCTTGGGGTCCTCCGTCCAGGTGGCGGCCGTGTAGCCCTTGGTCGACGTCAGCGGCGGGATCTGGTAGACGTGGACCTTGGGGCCGATGAAGAGGACGCGCTGGATGGCATTGGCCGGCAGCGGCTGGCCTGTGGTTGGGTCGACGGCAGACATGATGTGTGTTGTGCGGTGTACAGTAGGTGGTGAGGGAAAAAAAAAAAGGCGCAGATGTGGTGATAATGTCGACTTGTTGATGGTGATGTTGACTTGCGGTCAATTGGGTGAGGCCGACGGCGACCTCGTCGTGCACTGCGAAACGCTCTTCCTACGCGAGGACAGATTTGTTGAAGAGTCCAGGAACCGTGCTGCGTCCCGGGATTCCCATTCGGCTGCCTGTTGATCGAGGTTGTCAAGGTCGCAACGACGTATTACGTTTTAGTAGACGGCGAGGCGCAGAGGATGAGACGTCTTACAAGGAGGGATGGAGGGCTAATAAGGGGAAGGAGCTTCTGGGGACCTGCCGGAGCTACAGCTACCGCCTGCCGCCTAAGACGGCCGCCCCACTCGCCCCTCGCAGCATTGCTCCTTCTCTCAACGGTACCTGTTGTGCGCACCCTCCACAGGGGCATTACCCCTCTAACATTTGGGCGGTGAGCTGCGGCAGAATGCGAAACATGCCCTCAACCGCACCTTCCCCAGCAGAGCACACCTGCAGACTGACTCACCCCATGTATTTTTTGGTTTGCCGGTAGCTTCCCGATGCGGCAACCGCACCGCACCCACTTGCACGATCTCGACTTCACTTCAATTTGAACATCTCCGTCTTCCTCGGCATCCAAAACACCCACAGCCACCTCTGTATGCTGCCGCCCTTACGACACCGCGCTGCCCTCCCTCCATTCTCGATCCGCTTCTTCATTGCCCACTTCGTTGTCCGCACAATGGCCGCCTCCGACGCGGCTGCACCAGCGCCAGCTGCAGACACAGAAAAGTCGACAACGACGACATCGTCGACATCAAATACAACATCACAGCCAGAGGCTGGCTCTGGCGACACCTACGACGTCGTCGCCACCTACCACCGCCTGCTCGCCGAAGACGCGGACCTCACCAAACCCATTGCCGCCATTGAGGCCCTCATCGACGTGCTTCGCCACACCACCTCGTCCACGGCCATGGAGACGTACGAAATCGCCAGCGCCCAGGTCAAGCGGCTGCTGGCGGCCGTGCCCAATGCGCTGCCGCTCGAGGCCGGCACGAGCCTGTTTACCAATTTCCTGAGCATGTCGATGCGCCAGCCGTCGCTCGACGACGTGGCGGCGCGCTCGGTCACGGCCGGCCTCGACAGCTTCGACAAGCTGCGCCAGCACCTGCTCGACAACAGCCAGCTGTTTGTGCAGCGCGCCAAGGAGGCCCGCGACCAGATTGCCGAGCGTGGCTGCCGCCTGGTGCGCGAGGGCGACGTGGTCTTGACGGCGGGCGGCTCGCGGGCGGTGCTTGCCCTGTTTTTGAAGGCGGCCGAGCGCCTGACTTCGGGGGCTGCAGGGGGGCCAGGGGCAGACTCTCCCGCCCCCTTCTCCGTGCTCTACGTCTGCGACGAGCGCTCCCGTGACGAGGCGCAGCGCGCCATGACCATCCTGCGCCAGCACCGCATCCCCGTCTTCGAGGTCGACTATGGCAGCGTCGGCTACGCCATCGAGGCCCACAACGTGCGCTCCGTCTTTGTCGGCGCCGAGGCCGTCACCCACGACGGCAAGCTGGTCTCGCGCATCGGCACCTACCCGCTGGCTGTCCTGGCCGCCGCCGCCCGCCCCGCCTGCAACGTCTACTGCCTCGCCGAGACGCACAAGTTTGTGCACAAGCTGCTCATCAACAACAAGCACCTCAACCGCATCGGCATCGTGCAGGACATCATCCCGCGGCCCGTGCCCACGCGCGCCGGCGTGCCCGTCACTACGAAGCCGCCCATGCCCTACAACGAGCAGGTCGATGTGACTGTGAGTTTTTTTTTTTTTTTAATATTCTTTTATACTCCCATTGCCCCTGGGTTCGACCCGCCTCAATCTTCCACGTCCTCTTACTGACAGTACAGCCCCCCACGCTCGTGACAAACTTTGTCACAGAAAACGGCATCATCGAGACCTCGGGCGCCTACCGGATTGTGTCATATTAAGGCGGCGGACGGGTGACGTGCACTTTTGGCTTTTGATTTATTTCCCTCATGTTATGATTCCCTTTTATTTCTTCTGAATGTCACACGGCGTTATTTGGTTGGCAAAAATACTGGACTATTGTTTCACACATGGGCAAATCATATAGAGTTTTATTAGCAACAGAGTTCATTACCAGCATCGTATATGTCCCGACGCCACGTTTTATTTTATTTTTTGAAAAAAAGGTCTTGTTCCGCATCTCTTATCCCGTGACCTTACACAACCCGACGCACCATGCCGCGTGCCCGCCGCCGCTCGTCTTCGCTCAGCAGCCACACCATGCCGTCTTCGTTCTCGTCGTCCTCACCCTCGCCTGCGCCGCCCGCCACGCCGCCCAGCTCCTCCCACTCGTCGTCCTCCATGTTGGCCACCATCAAAATCTGCGTCGTCTTGGCAAACAGCTCGCGCGCGCCATAGTTACTGCTGCCGCGCGCTACGGCGCCGACAATGCCGTTGATGTCGCGCTCGAGGCGGATGGCGCCGTACGCGCTCGTGCGGCGTTTTTCACCGCGTTCCGCTCGGTCGCCTCGGTCGCCGCGGTCCCCCCGGTCCGACGCGTACGTCCATACACGGCGCTCCAGGGCCTTAGCCAGGTAGCGCGCCGCCAAGTCGGCCGCGAGCGCAAACGTACGGGGCGTCATGATGCGCGCCAGCGGCCGCATCAGGCCGTCCCAGCCGTGCTCGAAGCGGCGGCTGACATGCTCCAGGACAACGTCGAGGTCGGCGTCGTTGGCCTCGGCCACGTCGGCCAACTCCTGCTCGTCCAAACTGTAGTCGACGTCGCGGAACGCGTCCGACACAATTGTGTGCAGGCGCGGCTTGATGTGGTTGGCAAACAGCACCTGGATGCCCTCGTTTTGCAGCTCGACCGCCTTGGTCGTGAAATTCGTAAACAGGTTGGCGAGCGCGGCGGCCACCAGCGAGACATCGTGGTCAAAGGGCGAGAACGTGTCGCGCAGGTGCGCCACGACAGCGGGCGCCGTGGCGCTGGGGATGCGCTGGGCACGCTGGCTTTCTTTGGTGTTGGCCGGCGCTGACGAGGAGGATTCATCGACCGGCACGCCCATGCGTGTGGACACGATGCGTGCCAGGTACTCCATGGCCATGTCCAGCGAGTTGATGAGCAGGATAAAGGCAATGACGCGGTCGTCGGGCGGCAGGCCGCCCGACGCCGTGGGCCGTGGGTACGCCTCGTGGATCATCTTGCGCTGGATCATGCCGATAAAATCAGATCCCAGCACGCGACCAACGGGCGGGATGACGCCGACGACGACGTCGCGCTGCAGCGTTGACATGCACTTTTGGATCACGGCGTTAACGATGTACATGACGTCGTCGACGGCTGAGATAATGTACGGCGGGTTGTTGTCGAGGGCGTCAGCCATGTTGAGCGACAGGTCGCCCGGCGTCTCCTCCAGCTGAAAGGCCTTTTCAACGGAGCGGCGGAAAAAGAAGGTGCTCATCAGACTGTAGGGCGTGATCAGCCGCGCGGCCACCTTGCGCTGCAGGTTGGACTGGGCCAGGACGTTGGGGATGACCAGGGGCCGTTCGTCTGGTGCGGCTGTCGTGGACTTTTCGGCACCGCTGTCCTTGCCGTCCTCACCATCCTTGCCGTCCTTGCTGTCCTTGCCGCTCTTTTCCTTCTTAGTATCCTTGGCGTCTGCCTCGGCCAGTGCTGCCGCCTCGGCCTCGTCGTCGCGGCACTTGTTGGCCAGGAACCGCGAGTAGAGCGACCAGCGGCTCAGCATAATGGCAATCTCATTCAGCAAACCGTCAATCTCGCGCATGTTGACGCCTCCCTCGTCCTCGCTGCGACGTGGGCTATCGACGCCCAAGGCGGGCGAGTTGACGCGCGACGAGCCGTCGCCGCCGCCCGCGTTGCTGTTGCTGCTGCCGCCCGCACCCTTCATGCCGAAGCTCTGCACCAAGAACGAAAACGGATAGCTCTTGACGTCCGTCAGCTTGCGGTCGACGCCGCGTTCGTCGCTCCAGGCGTCCACGACAATGCCACCCTGCACGTCGGCCTCCTTTTGCAGCCGGCTAATGACCTTGATCATCTGGCCACCGCCATAGTGTCGCTCTACCAAGGCTCCGTGGCCCTCGATAATCTGCGAGATGTGCGTAAACAGCTTGGCCAGCGCGTTGGCGAAAAAGAAGCCGTCGTGGCGGCCAGCTGCCGCCGGAGCGGCAGCTGGCTGGGGCGTCTCGCCGCGAAATACATTCCGCGCCGACTCGGCCACACCCTGGCACACGTACCGCCCGTAGACATCGAGGCCGACGTCGGTGCGTCCAATCAGCGGGAATAGCTTGAAGAAGCGCGTGACGCGTGCGTCGTCGGCATCCTGCGCTGCCCGCTCGAACTCTCGCAAGAACAGCCCGCACAGACTGGCTCGTGCCTCTTCGAGCGTCACGGCCGGCGGGTCGGGTACCTCGACCGTGGGCACGACGGCGTTGGCAAACCCAGACGTCACGATGCTCTCGGGGATGCGGCTCGCCCGTGCCAGGTACGCCGCCGCCGCCTCCCAGTCCTGCGGCGCGCCCATCGACCCAACGACGCCCGCCACACACGCTTTGAGCTCGGCCACCTGCTCGACAACCCGCAACGTGGCCTCGACGTGCTCCTTTTCCAGATCCAGATTGCGCACCGTCGACGACAGCCGACCGGCCGTGTCGGCGGCGCCTGCGAGCATGGTCGTGGCGATGCCGCGCGTAGCAATGACCTGCGCGCCGAGCGTAGCCCGTAGACTGTCGAGGCGCATCAGGTCGCGGCTGAGGTCCACGTGGGCGGCGACCAGCCCCTGGAGGGAGTGGCGGAGGGTGTCTTCGTGAGTGTGCAGGCCGGCGAGGGCAGACCGGACATCGGCCGCCGATGTGGCCGATTCGAGGGAGGAGGTCAATGCGGAGGAGGAGGAGGAGGAGTGTGTTGTCGAGGACGTTCCATTGTGCTGTGTGCGTGCATTATCGCCGTTCCGCAGGGCCAGCTTCGACACGCTGACCCGTCTCTGGTGCGCAGAGCTTCCGCTGCGACTCCGGCCACCGGCACTGCTGCCGCCGCCGGCGTCGCTCGTGTTCTTCATCATCCACTTCGTGCGGCCACCATTAGGAGAGAGGGGATAGTGGGTTGTGGCAGCGTTGGGGTGGTTCCAGCTGCTGTGAAGTGTGTCGTATCGTCGAATTGGGCTTGAGGTGCCGCCTGCCGACCGTTGGTGTCGTGGTCGTGGATATGGTGTCGCTGTGGTCGCCGTGTCTTGAAGTTGTTGCGGCCTCAACGGTACTGGCTGTGGCCCCTCCTTGAATTTCATTACGTGGCGTGAGGTGGTGTGCTGCGTTGTTGGGTAGGGATGGCAGGGGTTATGGGCTGCGTGCGCTACAGCTCCCTAGCTTAGTGCATTGTATAGCGTGTGCGGGAGAGCTGCTTCGGTGGATATAGTACAGTCATTTAGCTGTCGAGAAACTCCAGCAAGTTCGTGAGCCTCCGTTGTTTATTTTGCGATGCAACTCTTTCCTTTACTCTTTCCTTTACTCTTTCCTTTACTCTTTCCTTTACTCTTTTCTTTACTCTTTCCTTTACTCTTTCCTTTACTCTTTCCTCAGCAAATTTTATTTACTCTCGATATGGAAGGAACAGGTTGGCAAATACGTCGTCCACAGAAGGAGCCGATTTGAGAAGGAACGACTTGGGAACGAACAACTTGCGCTAAATGTTAAAGTTCAAAACAACATTGGCAAGCACCAGGATTGAAAAATGGCAAGTGCGAATGCTGCATAGTGATGCCATGATCTTCGTTTATAAGTAGCCCATGGATATGCAAAAGTGACGAAGAATTAAACAACATACAAAGAAAAAAGAGGTACAAGAAGCCAGAAAGAGAGACACAAAAAATAGAAAAACATCCACACTCCTGGCAAATGCTGTTTTTATCCCATAATGTAATTATATGTTCGACGTCCCGTCTTCCTTCTACATCCCGGACTCCAGTCGTTTTATGCTCCCCAGAATATACCACTTCTAGTTCTTGGTTATAATATGCACACCCGTATACGCCCACATTACACAGCCTGTGAAAAAGATGTGCCGTACCGCTTGTGCCGCCCGTACCGGTACCACTTGCGCAGCTCGTCCGCCCAGAAGACGGTGCTGCAGAGGATCACCAGCTTGAACAGGTCGCCCAGGCCCAGCGACTCCGTCTGGAAGACCTCCTGGAGCCAGGGAAAGTAGATGACCAGCAGCTGGCCCGCCAGACTCAGCGACACTGCCCAGTTGAAGAGCGCGTTGGTGAACAGGCCGACCTCGCCGCGCAGCACGGATTTGGACTCGGAGCGGCACGTCAGCGCATTGAACATGTCGAACAGCACAAAGCACGTAAAGGTCATGGTGGTGTCGCGGCGCGTGACGACGGCGCCGTCCTCCATCTCGTGCTTGTACACGAGCATCGTGCCGACCATGATGATGAACGCCGACTGCGCCACGCGGCGGATCAGCTCGCGCGTCAGCACGGGGTCGTTGCGCTTGCGCGGCGGGCGCTTCATAACGTCGCGGTCCACGGCCTCGACGCCGAGCGACTGCGCCGGAGGGCCATCCATGATGATGTCTGTTGATGGTTAGTAATCATTCGTTGTTGGGTACTTGGTCACTTGGGGGGGGAGGGGGGGCCGGAAACTGGTCGGCAACTCACTGATCCAGAGAATCTGCATGGCGTTGAGCGGCGACTTGAAGCCGAGGCAGGTGCACAGCAGTACCAGCGACAGGCCCGCCGCGCTCGTGCTCAGCTGGAACGTCAAGAAGTTTTGGATGTTGTTGAAGATGCCCTTGCCCTCCTCGATCGCATGTAGAATCGTCGAGAAGTCGTCGTCCGTTAAGATCATGTCGGCCGCCTCCTTGGCCACGTCCGTGCCGTGGCGGCCCATGGCAATACCAATGTCCGCCTTCTTGAGCGCCGGTGCGTCGTTGACGCCATCGCCCGTCATCGCCACAATGTCGCCCCGCGCCTGCAGCGCCCGGATGATCTTCATCTTGTGGTCGGGGTTCGTCCGTGCAAATATGGTCGTCTGCTGCATCGCTTGCGCCAGGTCCTGTTCGGAGAGCGCCTCGACATCCTCACCGCGTAGCACCGGGTGCACGGCCACTTGGTTCGAGGCGTGCTCCACCGGCCGGGCAATGGACATGCCCAGCTGGTGGCCGATGGCAAGCGCCGTCGTCTCCGCGTCGCCCGTAATCATAATCACCTTGACGCCGCCTCGCATCAGCTTGCGGATTGACCGGCCCACGCCCGGCCGCGGCGGATCGCTCATGCCTACGAGGCCCGCAAAGGTCAGGCCCTTGTACGGCTCGTCGCTGAAGACGACGTGGTGGTGGCTGCTCTTGTCCTTGTCGGCGGCAGCAGCCGCCGCCGCCGCCCGGCTCTTGGACGACTTGCTGACGGGGCCGCTGGCAAACGCAATCACACGCAGGCCCTGCGACGCCAGCTTGTCGGCCTCCTCGACCGCCTCCTGCTTGCGCTTGCCGTCCAGAACAAACTCGCGACCGTCATCGGAGACGTAGGTGTCGCAAGCCTCCAGCACGCGGTCGAGCGCACCCTTGATGTACGCAAACTCCTTGTCGTTCTTGTTGTTGTTGTTATTGTTGTTGCTGCCGCCGCTGCTGCCATCGCTGTTGTTGCTGCCAATGGTCACGCCCATCCACTTGCGCTCCGAGCTGAAGGGCGTCTCGACCACGCGCGGGCCAATGGCGTCGCGCACGTCGTGCTCTTTGTAGCGGTCCACGAGGTCCATGACCGCCACATCGGTCGGCTGGCCCACCCAGCGGCTGACAGAGAGCGGACCCTCCTCCTGGTTGAACGTCGACGACAGCACCGCACGCGCGCCCGCTCCGTTCTCGCGGTACCGGCGTGACAGCCGCGCGTTGTTGGCAATGTTGCCGATGCGCAGGATGCGCGTCGCCGCGGCATCCGGCTTGGCCTCTGAGACGTCCTCCTCGGCGTCCACCTCGACGGGCGACTCGCGGCCAAAGTACCACAGTTTCGTGACCGTCATGTGGTTCATCGTCAGCGTGCCCGTCTTGTCCGTGCACACCACATTGACCGACCCGAGCGTCTCGACCTTGGGCATCTTGCGGACAATCGCATTACGACTGGCCATGCGGTGCACGCCCAACGCCAGCGTGACAGTGACAATAATCGGCAGACCCTCGGGAATGGCGGCGACGGCGAGCGAAATGGAAATCGTGAAAATGTCGAGCAGTCCCTTGCCCTGCAGCCAGCCGATCAACGAGATGAGACCAATGACGATAAACGAGAACTTGCTGAGCTGGGCGCCCAGGTCGTCCATGGACAGCTGCAGGGGGGACCGCGGGCTCTCGGTGCCCGACACACTGAGCGAGATGGTGCCAAAGTGCGTGTTGCCGCCCGTCGCAAAGACAATGCCCTGGCCGTGGCCCGACTTGACCAGTGTGCCCATGTACGCAATGTTCTTGTCGTTGTGGTGGTTGTCGGCGCCGGCCGAGAGGCTGCCGCCGGGGCCGTTGCCAATAGGCGAGGGTAGAGTGAGGCTGCTGCTGGATGACTTGGGGTTGACGCCGGGCGAGAAGGGCAGACTGACGCGGGAGCGCACGTCAGACGTCAGGCGCACGGGCTCGTTCTCGCCCGTCAGGTTGGACGCATCAATGGTCAGGTCGACAGCCTTGGTCACTCGGATGTCGGCCGGGATGCGGTCGCCTGTCGTGAACAGCACCAAATCGCCGGGCACCAGCTGCTGTGCTAGGACCTTGGTCGACGTGGCCTGGATGACCTCCTCGGTCGGCGTCACGGTGCCGCTGGCAGTGTCGAGGTCGGACAGCTGGAGGCGCGGGTCGGATGGCGTCTGCGGGTCGCCATTTGCGTCGGTACCCGATCCGGGCCAGTTGCCCACGGGCGAGGGACGCGCGCCGGGAGTCGCGTCTTTGGCCGCGGTGCGGATGAGGTGGGCGTGGTCGGGGACGAGGTGGTTGAGGGCTTCAATGGACTTTTCCGAGCGGTACTCCTGGACGAAGCCGACCGTCACGACAATGGTCACGGCAACAGTAATACTGATAGCATCACTGGTGTTGCCGACAAGCACCGACGCGCCGGCCGAGATCAGTAACAGGATAATCAGGGGCTCCTTGAACTGGCCGAGAAAGCGCAGCCACAATGGCTCTGGGGGGTCGTGGGGGATCTCGTTGGCGCCGTCGCGCAGGCGGGCAATCCCCTCGGCAGGCGTTAGGCCATGGGTGAGTGAGGTCTGGAGGCGCTGGGCAGTTTCAGCCGGCGTCAAAAACGCGTACTCTTCTGCTATGCTCCGGCTCTGGGCAGATGTTGTGCGGACATGGTTTGGCGATCGTGACCGGCGACCGTGGTAGTCGTCGCGGCCGCTGGGCTGTGGTGTCGACAGCCGCGGCACGTCCTTGCCATTGTAGAGGGGAAGGGGGTATTCGTTGGCGCCGCCGCCAGTAAGCCGGTCCATGACGGTTCGGGGCGTGAGAAGCAACAGGGCAGACAAAGCAAAACGCAGATCGTATCAGGCGGGCGAGAAGAGCAAAGCGGACCCAGACCGGAGGGTCATCAGCTCAACCGCTCGATTGACGGAGAACGGACGTCTGGGGCAGCAATGATGTTGGTCCGATGGTGTGATGGGATGAGAGGGGCCCGATAAAGGATCGGTAGGAGTGGTGGTGTGGTCGAGAGATAGGTCTGACCCTGGACTGGAGAAGTGGCCAAACGACGAAATTAGTACGACTGGCAAGAAAGTAGAATATGCGATTGGGAGCCGAATCGAGAAGCGATGGGACAAATTCGATGCCGAGATGGTTGACAGGAACAAAGCGAGAGTCGATGGCAAATTCGGGGTCTGTTGAAGGGTGATTTGAGAGACGTACTGACACGAGCAAAGACTGACCGAAGAACGAAGAACTGGAGAAAGACGATGTTACAAAAGAAGCAGGGCGAAAAGAACAGGTGTGAGCGATCGATAGCCGAGAGGCCAGCAGAGCTCTGTGGTTCTAGACAGCGAATAGCAGGTGTGGAGAGAAAAGGGGCTTTGCTAGCAGGGAAAGGGGCCGGCAAGAAGAGAAGCGAACGAGTGCAGATGCGTTGATGTGGACTTGATTGGGAAAATGGAATGGGGAGGGCCCACACATGCAGACAAAGGAATCGGTTCGACAGGGTTTGGCAGTGAGCCCCAGGAAAAGCGTAGCTAATCTGGGATGCTAGTGCAGATGCGCGACGCGAAGCGGTCGAGTCGTAGCGTGCAGAGGACGACAAAACGACGAAACGTACAAAAAGTGAGGTTGTTTTCAGGACAGATTTGGAAAAGGAGACAGATGTGAGTGTTGGTGATGACAGCTGCTGAACGCTCCTTCCATTAGAAACTGACTGCCCCTTGCTTGATGGAAATGCAGGCGCGGCTAGAGCACCCCTTCCCGTTTCCCAAACAGACATCGCTGGACAAGATACTTCATTACGTATGCGGCGTACGACTGTTACAAGTACCTCTGCCCGCGCGCATAAACTGCACACTGTGTTGCCGCTCTTTCCCAAACTGGCGGGTGCATGCAGGGCCCTTCCATCCTAGAGAGTCGCCGTCTGTTGTCCGCTGTGGCCCAGTGGAGAGCGCTGGAGGGCGCTAATCTTGGGGCGGACCTAGCGGTTCCGGCACGCGACATGTGGTTTTACAGCGAGGCCTGGCCTGTGCAACATAATGCGACCTGGCAGAGAAGTACTCGACAAGTGCCAATGGGGTGTACAGATACACATAAAGTGACAGAATGCACTGTTGAACGCAAAGAAACGTGCATTTCATGCCGATGCACCATGCCATCCACGTTTGGCGTACCATCTGCCCTAAACGGTTTACTTACACGACAAGTCGATTACTTTGACGACTTAATGCCTTGGTACGTACCTGCAGCCTTCACATGGCTTTAATTGGCTAACGCCGACCGCAACAGACCCGTTCCACAGCCAAATTCACGTGACTTTCTGTGGCACGGAGTCACGGAATGTGGCTGGGCACCCCAGCCACCGGATTAATTTCGCAGCTGCCGCTTTAGCCCGCACTGTGACTGGCTGGACAACCAGGGGGGTCGGTCGCCCGCTGAACGCAGACTGGTGCGTTCCTTCCCAATACCAGAAGGTAGCCACTCACCCCCCCTCTCTCGGCGTTCTTTCCTTGTCGCTGCCCATTTTCCCCTTTTGCACCATCGCCGCGTGCAAAAAAGTCACAACGAGACCCAACCGGTGTGCACCTTCCTTCCCTGCTTCCCTTCCGTCCTTCCCTCCTCTCGCTCCCTCCTGCATCGTCTTCTTCACTTTTCACCCTCGTTTTGTGCTTCACCACGTAAGACATCGCCTCGACATCTCTGTGCATTGCCTCCCGCCTCGCGCCTCGCGCACGACGCCCTCGACGACACCGCTCGTACACAGTGTCCAGATTGGGCGCCTTCTTCGCACTCGAACGCGATCGGTCCACTCTAAAATAAAATACAAAAATAACAAGGCCCCTTACGCGCCTGGGTTGTTTACCTCTTTTTTCTTTCTTCTTTTCCCTCCCTCTCTCCACCTACGCCACTATCCTCTACCCCGACACACGTCGCGTTCGCCGTTGCTTTCCATTGCGAGACGGAACGGTGCACGGGACTGTCTTTGATTATCACGTCCCTCCCCCCCATTCGATTATCCACTTGGCCATCCCCTCTCCATAACATCGCATCACGACTGACCGCGTAACGCGAGCGAGTGTTCCTTTCTGCATCGCGGCCAACCTCCCCGCCCGGGCATTGTCTCCATTGCCTCTACCCATCGCGCACCCCATCTCTCCCTGGTCCACGGCCCGCCGCGACCATGTTCTATTCGGAGACGCTGCTCTCCAAGACGGGGCCTTTGGCCCGCGTCTGGCTGTCGGCCAACATTGAGCGCAAGCTCTCCAAGACGCACATTCTGCAGTCGAACCTGCAGGACAGTGTCGAGGCCATCATCACGCCGAACCAGGCGCCGATGGCGCTGCGTCTCAGTGGCCAGCTGCTTCTGGGCGTTGTCCGTATCTACAGCCGCAAGGCGCGTTACTTACTAGACGACTGCAACGAAGCATTAATGAAGATCAAGATGGTAGGCTTTTCTCTTTTGTTCCCCTCGATTTGATATGGTTTGATAAATATATGTCGTCGACCCCCACTAACGATCCCAGGCCTTCCGGTCAAGTGGCAACAACGACCTGCCCGCCAACCAACAAAGCTCCAACCGCGAGTCGCTTCTTTTGCCGGACCGTATAACACAGTACGATAACCTCGACATGCTGCCGCGGCCGGACCCGGAATTCTTCCTCGCGCAACTGGACGAAGTGACGGCCACACCCTCGAGCAGCAACCGCCGCGCCGGTGGTGGCGGCCGTGGCAACGCCCGCGACATCAACCTGCAGGAGGACTTCAACAACAGCCAGTTCCTCGGCGGCAACTTCAACGAGGACGACGATCTCGCCATTGCGGCCAAGGACGACCTGGAGCTCGACCTGGACTTCGGCCTCGACTTTGACGACCCGCTCCGCCCTGCTGACCACAGCGTCGAAGTCGGTCGTGACGCGCCCGCGCCGGCCCCCTTTGAGGACGACATGCTTGACCTGGACCTGGATCCCCGTGGCGGCAAGGACGGCGCCGATGACACGTTTGCCGACGGTGTGCGCATTGCCGGCGACGACGGCGACATCCGCATGGACGACGATGATATGCAGTTCAACCTGGGCGAGCAGTCGATGATGCCCGGCGGCCTCGTGGACATGTCCCGTGCCCGCATCTCGGAGTCGCCGCTGTCCGACGTGGACGACGACGATGTGCGCCAGGGCGAGCTCGAGTACTCGCGGCACATTGGCCTGGACCTGTACGACGCAGGCGACGGTCTCGGCCCGAACCAGGTGGCACGCCGAGCGCCGCAGCGGGTCAAGAAGACGAAGGTCCTGGAGTCGGACGCCGAGACGATGCTGGCGGGCAACGTCATCCGTGAGCAACAAAACAACCGCGAGAACATCCTGAAGCCGCAGGCGTTTTTGCCGCGCGACCCGCAGGTTCTGGCTCTTATGGAGATGCGCAAGACCAACGGTTTCGTGTCGAGCATCATGCTGGGCGGCCGCAGCGCAACATGGGCGCCGGAGCTGCGCGGCTTGCTGTCGTACGAGTCGATCCACGGTCCCGTCCACGACCTGAAGCGCAAGCGCGACAGCGGCATTGCCGATATGGACAGCGACCAGGACCCGACGCATTCCAAGTCGCCGCGCCTGGACCTGGGCGACGACGACCACTTGGGCTTTGACGGCGGCGCCGACCACTTTGGTGGCCCGTCGATTGCGCCCGATGGCACCGTCCTGGAGATTCCGGGCTTTGGCGGTGCTGACGACGACGATGACATGACCTTTGGCGCGGGTGCCGGTGGCGACGACCACGGCGCGGACCTGGGCCACCACGCGGCGGCCGCGGGCCCGCCTGTGTCGCTCGGCACCAAGCACGCCGTGCACATTCTGCGCGACTTCTTTGGCAAGGACGCGGCGGACGACGCGGACAAGCGGAAAAAGTCGTCGGCGGTGTTCCAGCAGGTGCTGCCGGAGGGCCGGGCGACCAAGGCGGACGCGACGCGGATGTTCTTTGAGTGCCTGGTGCTGGCCACCAAGGACGCGATCAAGATTGAGCAGGCGAGCGAGACGCTGGGCGGCAACATCAAGCTGCAGAGCAAGCACGCCCTGTGGGGTGCGTGGGCCGAGCGGGACGCCAGCGGCAACGCGGAGGAGGAGGAGGAGCAGCAGAGCGCGGGTAACCATGTGCCGACCATGACTAGTGCACCTGTTGCGGTGGCGGCATAAGCATATAATGTTAGGTTGTATGTGCGTGTTGTCTTCTCATTCTTTCCTCTTGTTCCTCTCTTAACGACCGCAACCTCCCTCAGTCACCCACCTACTCTCTCGCATCCATCCATCCGCATTATATTCCCACCTTGACAACTCACGTTACTCACCTTTTTGACTCTCATATACACAATTCCACGGCAGGAGACAATGGACGGTTTTGGGGTACACTTTTGACACGACAGGCATGTATATTTGTTGTTTTTCGTTTCTCACTTCTTTTTCTCTTTTCCGTTCTTGCATTTCCTAATTTTGTCTCTTGGGGTATTCTTGGGCATTGTTTATTTTTCTCGCGTCTTTTTTTTTTCTCTTACGCTCATCCTTTTGCCTCTTCCCCTTCCTCTTCCCCTTGTTTGGTTTGCGCCCTTTCGGCATAGGGCGTTTTATTGGCATGCAGCTTTGATTCCGGTAACATCTGGCAAAAGGGGTCCTCTTTTGTTTGTCTCTTTTTTGAAAAGAAAAGAAGAGAGAGGCGGGACCGATTGATACCAGATGACAACGTTTTCTTTTTTTATTGGTTCTCTCTTTTCGCTTTTTTTGTGTGTTTATTAGTCTAGGATAGGTAGACTAGAAGCGATCCGTCTCCTGTTTGGATATGGTCTCGAGGATGGACAAGACGATGACGGAGGTTGTTTGCCTCTCTCGTTTTGTCGTCCTCCACTTTATTGTATCAAATTAGCAAGGGTCCTTTCTTATTGTGTTCAGATTGTTGTTACTCGTGATTCTTGCTTTGTACGATCTGGCCGTTCGCCCGCGTGTGCTTTCCTTTTTCTTAATTAAAAAAAAAGAAGTTGTCATGTAGTCCCTTCGAGGAAAACAAATGGACGGATTCGTATACAGTCCTGCAGTTTTGCAATGTGCAACGTCTATAAGCATATAGCTATTTCCTTGTAAACTCGAGATTTCCATGCACCGGGATAATAATTTTTGCCCATCAAGTCTTTTTAATTCTGCTGCCTCATGCCTTTACTGTTGGTGGTCTTCTTTGTTGCAGTTCCTTCCACGTGATGGGGTTGGCGTCATAGGCAGCCGCATTTTAACACTTAACCTCCCCAAGCCCCCCTATTCCATAGTGCTCAAGCTAGACGCGACCCCGCTATAAAGTCGAGCTCTCAAAAGTCTGACCTCACCTCATTGCTCTGGCCATCGACGACATACGTTTGCCCTCTATCAACAACAACCTCCCATTGCCAGCTACCCAGCCTACCACCATGCCGGCCCCGTCTGACCTCGCCATCGCCACAAAGGCCGTCGAGCGCCTCGTCAAGGAGGAGGCCTTTTACCGCTCCGAGCTCGCCAAGCAGCAAGACCGCGTCCGTCAGCTGGCGGCCGAAATTGCAGCCGCCGAAGACCCGTCCACGCTTGACGGCAATGCCGAGTTTGTCCTGAAGCAGGAGGTACGTTCTGTGCTCGATTTTGTTGATCTCTTCGCCCGAAGATCGCTGTCTAACGATTGCTGCAGAGCCGCGCCGTCGACGAGACCAAAGCTGTCTTTGCGCCCCTCAAACAGCGCACCGCCGAGGCCGTCTCGACGCTCGAAGAACAGATTGCCATCCGCGAGGCCGATGCGGCCGAAGCACAGAACGACGGTGCCACTGCCGACGACGAGCTCGACAAGGCGCGGGCCGTTCTGCGGACAGGCCAGACGGCCGTAGCCAAGGAGATTTAGATGTAGACGGAACGGGTCACACGAAAGGGTGAGACGACAAGGAGAGGGAGCGGGACGAGAGACAAAAATGTATATCCACCGGACGCCGTACAAGGCCATTGTTCTATGAAAGACATAATCATACCAAGGAAGAAAGAAGTTGTGCAATTCCAACGCCATCGCGTGTCGTATTACATGGGCAACCACCAAACCACACAAACGCCTCACGTCGTATCCATCTTTTCCGTACTCGCCGGCGTCGCCTCGCCGTCGTGTGCCGTCGTGACACGGTCGTCCTCGTCGACCTCGACCATATCGACGTCGTCGCCCTCGTCCATTTGTGTAGCGGTCGGCTCGGGTGTGGGTGTTGGTGCTGCCGACGCAGCTGGCAGAGGTGTAGCTGCCAAGTCGGGCTGCAGCGTTTGGCTGTCGTACGCCTCGGCATCCGCATCCACCTCAACGGGGGCCGGGCTGCGTGGAGTGCTGGCTCCGTTTGCGGCCGCGTCGGGCACTTGTAGCGTTGCACCGGCTGTCGATGCAGGCGTGTCGGCGGTCGAGGGCCCTGCCGCCGCCGTCCCAGGCGCAGCTCCGGGCGTGGTGCCTGGCGTCGCCCCGTGTACTGGCGTCGCCCCGGGTGCAGGCGTCGTTCCTCTCGCACCGCCTGCGGCCGCACCAGCACCAGCACCCGTACCCGTACCTGTGCCTGTGCCTGTGCCGCCAGCACCCGTCTGCGCCGCCTCTTCCTCCTCGTCCATGCCCTCCCGCCGCTCCACCTCCTCCTTCTCGTCGCGGATCTGCCGCCGCAGCCGCATGCTCTCGTCCATGATCCGCGCAAACTGCTGCTTCCGCTCGCCCCACGTCACCGCGTACGCCTCGCTCTCCCGCTGCAGCTGCCGGCACTCGTCCTCGAGCTTGTCAATCGTCGCCTGCTGCTCGGGCCGCGGCCACAGCGTCTTGGATGAGGTGATGCGGTCCGCCAGCGCGTCAAACGCCTGCCGCTGGGCCAGCGTGGCGCGCGCCGCCTCGAGCTGGGTGCGCAGCCCGACCAGCGTCTCGTCGCGCATGCCCCGGCACGTATCCTCAATTGTCACGCGGTGGTCGGCATACCGCTGCCGCTCGCGCGCGTTGGCGGCCGACAAGAACTGGAGGCGGGCAATGCTGGCGTCAAAGGCGGCAAAGTCGAGCGTGATGTCTTCACGCAGCTGGGCGATTTCGGCAAGCGTTTCGTTGGCTGTGGCATCGTTTTTCTTGTTCTGCGGTGTCCCGTCGCTCTGACCCTCGCCCTCGCTCTCGCCCTCTGGCGGCGGTGTCTGTTCTTGGACCCCAGCAGCGGCGACGACCCGGTTGAGCAGGGCCAGGCGCTTGGTGATGCGCTTGAACGGCTTCTCTTCGACGTTGAGCAGCCGCGCCTTGAAGAGCTCCTCTTCCTCGCGCGGATCGAGGAGCTGGAACGCCATGTCGGGAGGTTGGAGAATGTATCGACGCAATGTCGGCGCGGGAATCGCAAACAAAAGTTGTTGTCAGTCGCCAATCTCCTAAACGTAGTCAAAAGAATGGCTGCAAACAAACGCCTTTGTCGCAGACTGCCTTTCAATTTCCGCGGCTGTGTCACGTATACGGTCGTTCTGTGGTAGGCGTGGTTTGTCAGAGGACCGGTTGTGTGGGTGTTGCGACGTGTCGTTGCGTTCGTTGATAAAGGATGGAGATGTGAGAAGTTGAAAAGAAATCAATTGGAAAAGTCACCACAAGGCGACACGCAGCCTTGACCACTGGAAGCGTGCTAACAGGCGCTATGGCAGGCGCTGGTTGGCTGGATTTTTCGACGTCTCTCTAGGGCGATCAGTGGGGCTGCTGTTGTGCTGTGCTGCCCCCTGGCGCTACGACGACGTCTAGAGATGGCTGGGGCGCCGCAGCCTTGGGACAGCAGGAGCCAAGAAATGACCATCAGGTCGGCCTTTGCGGATTTCCTTTGACGACACTCCATCTACAGTCAAACATACAACAACAAAGCAGCAACGGGATGAGCCGGCCGTTGCACATCACCACAATGGGCATGCCATTGTATATATAGAATACGCGTCTCCCTCTTGTTTGCCCTCGTCTGTCTTCTCTCAGCCGATTTTGCATTCGTCAGCGATCTTCGCATTGTCAAACCTTGTCATCTTCATATTGACCTTCATCTTCATATTCAGCTTCCTTTCATCGAGAGTCTACCTCTCACTCTCGTGTCAGCTTTGCCCCGTATCCCGTCTCCTACCCTCACACACACGACCATGTCCAACTTGCCAGTGTCAGAGAAGCGGCGGGGGCCGCGAACGCTCAAACGCATGGCCCTGTCCGTCGCCGTCCGCAACATCACGGCCGTCACCGACATTGGCGACATGGCCTTTTCCAGCGCCTTGCCATTGCTCGCCCACATTGACAGCCCCTACCAGCTGCAGCAACTGGAAAAAAACTGCCCGCAGCTCGCCGACGAGCCGCTCGAGATGGACGATATCTGGGCCCGCTTGCTGACCAGAAAAGTGCCCGGTTGGGATACCAAAGGCTATTTAACAGACGACGAGCTCAAGACCATGACGTGGATTGAGATGTACGACAAGGCCAAAGCCGCCATGGACGCCGAGACGGCCGCCGCTGCGGACCGCCTGAAGCAGACACTGGCCGGTTTCAGCAAAGCGAAGGAGGACAATGCCACGCAGCTCGTCAACAACCGCGCGCTCCTGCGCAAGATCCCCGGCGTGATGACCAAAAAGCGAGGGCCCGGCAGTGCGGCCGACCGGGGCCAGGCGGTCCTCAACTTTGGCAGCGGCTCGCGCACAAAGATGACGTCCGGGCAGAGCGTGCTGCGGCGGGCGCGGCGCGAGGCCAAGGAGATAAACAAGGTGTCGCAGCTCAGCAGCCGGCTCACCGACAACCAGGCCGTGGCGCGCAGCCAGATCCGCATGCCGCCCGCCGCCATGATCCACGACCACCGCGTCGCGCACCAGCCCGGCTCGGGCATCATCCGGCCGCCCAAGAGGTACCCGGCAGCATCGTCGCTTTCGACGTCGGGCGTCAAGACGCACTACGAGACGGAGGGCAAGTATGGCGCGCCGGGCACGGGACTCGGCGTGGGCAATGCCACCAACGAGGCACGGCTGCTCGCCCTTAAGAGGGGCGGTGTGGCTGCTGCATCGTCGGCCACGTTCTACTCGGCCGGACCCGCAGCCCCCGTCATCCATCCGCCCAAGAAGCCTCGGACAACGGCGGCGGCGACAACAGCACCATCATCATCATCGTCATCCTCATCGACAACAACAATGGCAATGGCAAAAGAAAAGCGCCGGGCATATGACCACGACGACGACGACGAGCTGTTTGGCGTCGTCACCAAACCAAGCAAACGGGCGCGGCTGACGGTCGAGGATCTCGAGGGCGGCAGCAGTGGCAGCGGCGACGATGTCCGTGACAGCGACGACGACCTTTTCGGTTCTGACGACGAGCCCGCGTCTACACCGAAGACGTCACGTACAAGCGTCAGCAGCCGGGACAGCCGCAGGGAACGAGACCGGCCACACATCACAGATCATCGAGACGACCGACGTGGCGATCGATCCTATGATCGGTCGTATGACTCTCCTCCGAAAAAGACCACCACACGGCCGCCGTCTGCCCCGACCTCGTCGACAGTGTATAGACCACCGCCACCGACAGCTCCCGCCGGCTCGCCTCCACGAAGCCAGGTCGTAGGTGGGAGTGTCCCACGGAAGAAGGCCGTGGACATTTTTATGCGGCCGAAGAAGAGGTAGACGGCTGGCTCGTCTCCTTTTCATTATCGTTGCTTTCTTTAATTTGGTATTGTTCTTTCGAGCACGGCGTAAATATATATTTGGATAACTATTGCATGGCGTCAATCTTGTCGTGGGATCATTCTTCTTTTTTAGTGGGCATTCATAGCGATTTCGACCTTCATAAGCGCAATGCATGGGATATTTCTTACAATGTGTTATTTCAACAACGTGATACTGGTCCGCCGTGTCTACGTCTCCTCGAGCACAATGGAAAGCAAAAGGAAAAGCCATCCCAGACGGTTCCCATGTAAACTAAATAATAAACAAAACAAAATAACATACAGACATGAAACGCCATGCGAGAGATGAGGCGGAAAATGCAAAACGACGCAAAGAACACATAATCAGCAAAACGAAGACTGACAGAATAGCGTCTTGGCTGCGAAACTGTCCAACCTTGATCGCCCCCCACAGCGCCCATGCAAGTCTCGCGCCCTCTGCTAATCCATCCGCATATGCAAACTGTCATGGTCGCCGATGTCCATCGATGTCCATCGATGCCCGCCAAGAGTTTGCGAGTCGTGCCTTGGATGCCGCTGTCAAGGGGAGGAAAGTCTCGTCGTATGTCTGTCATCCGTCTGCCCTCGTCCTCCCCCTGGTCTTACCACCAGCCGCCGCGCAGGGCCAGCACCAGATGCAGCGTGGCACCGCCCTCGAGCGCATAGTCGGCGGCCGTCTTGTCGTCGGCCATCTGCTTGCCGCCAAAGATGAGGCGCTGCTGGACAGGCGGGATGCCCTCCTTCTCCTCGACCTTTTCCTTGATCTCGGAGACCTTGTAGTTGAGGTCGATGTCGAGCTCAATCTCCTTGCCGGTGAGGGTGCGGACCCTGTTATTGTCTGTTAGTGGTGCGAGCAGGCACAGGAGATTTTGGAAGCAGGAGGGATCTGCACCTACTTGATCAACATGGCGGCGGTTGTCTGTAGCGGTTTTGCGTGTTTGCGGGTGGTGTTGTTGCTCGAGGAGGACCTTGGAGACGGTGAAGATGACCGGACCGGTGGCGGCTGTTCAAGTGAAAGGCGAGACAGGCGGAGGAACGCTAGAGAACGGTCGCTAGAAAGTCGAGGGTGGAATGGAAAACAAAATGCTGTCACGAAGGAGGGGCGGCAAGGTTGACGTTGCGGATGATCGTGGATCGTCAGGTGTGCAAATGTTCAAATGGTCAAAGGTGCCTGGCGGACAAGAGGGGTTTTGTTTGTCAGGTCCCGATTTAGCGCAGCCCAACCAGCCCGGCAGGCGCCAGGCGCCAGGCGCGAGGGCGAAAAAGGGCGCTCCAGGCATTTACGGCTGCTAGGTGGGGCAGTGCAGTCGCGCTTTCCACGACTCCCAACTCTTTGTCCCGCGTCCGTGGCCAGTGGCTTTTCAGCCGTTTGGCAGCATGGGAAAGAGGCAGCCAGGTGCAGGAAGGCACGAACGGGACAGGCGAGCACGCTGCAAGGTGACATCAGATGAGGTGACAACCGTGTGTCTCGAAGCTACAGATGATTGGTACGGATGGTATAGTCGTTGATAGACGACGTCACAGCGTCACGGTGTCGTCCGATCAGGCGGTATTCATGCAAGATTCTTTTTGTCCCTTTTTACAGCTATGAACCATTCCGAACCGAAAAAAGTAACAAAGCAAAAAGCAAAACTACATAAAACTAAACAGGAATATGATAATACACAGTGGAGATGTCCCTTTTGAGATGGATTGCACGATGCCGTAGGAGAGATTGTCCGTGCCCGACATGCCATGACCATGCTGCCATGCCATGCCGAGATGTTGCGTGTTTTCCCCGGTCCTTTCCTCCCCTTGTCCCCCATCCAAAACGCCGTCTTCGTTGATGCCTTGACACAGTTCCGTTCTCAGCGTTGTCCTCTCTTGTCGCCCTATTTCGACTCCTCCCCGCTCTCAAACACATTCAAGCCCAGACCCTCGGCGTCCAGCAGCAGCCGGTTCTTGCCGCCGGCATCCTGCAGCGTCGTCGCAATGGCCCGCGCGTTCTCCAGCTTCTTGAGCTCCACGTACGCCTTGTTCTTCTTGATGGCATCGCCAATCAGCTCGGCCGACCGCGCCTCGCCCTGTGCCTTGACCACCATGGCCTGCTTCTCCTGGCGCGCCTTGTCGACGACAAAGGCCGCGCGCTGCGCGTCCTGCTGGGCCACCTGCTTGGCCTCGACGGCGGCCGTGAACTCGGGCGAGAACGCCAGGTGCGTCAGGGACACGTCGTCGAGCAGCAGGTTGAAGCGGGCGGCCCGCCGCGACAGGTTCTCGCGCACCAGCCGGGCCACCATCTCACGCTGCGTAATCAGCTGGCTGGCGTTGAACTGCGCGACCACGCTCTTCAGGACCTCGTTGACAATCGAGGGCAGCACGCGCTCGTCGTAGTCGGTGCCGAGCGTGCGGTAGATCTGCGGCAGCGCCGGCACGTCCGGCCGCGACAGCACACGGCACGTAATGTTGACCATCTGCAGGTCCTTGGTGCCCGTCAACGACGACACGTTGCGCGGCCGCGCGCGCACGTCGTAGACAATCGGCGACTCGAACCACGGAATCATAAAGTGCGTGCCCTCGCCGTAGATCTCCTTGGACACGCCGCTGAGGCGCCGGTACTTGATGGCCCGGTGGCCACCGTCCACGTTGAACAGGCCGTTCTGGAACACCCAGATGCCGCCGCCCACCACGAGCAGCGACGACACAAGACCACCGATCCGCGGGCCGGGTCCGCCGCCGCCACCGCCAGGGCCGCGACGGCTGCTGTTCAGCGCCATCTGCTGCAGCCGGCGGACATAGTCGTCCATGGGGCCACGGCCGGACATGTTGCGGGCGAGAGAGGAGACGGGGTTGTGGTAGACGAGAAAAAGCAGGTCGTTCGAGCAAGAGAGAACAAGTCGTCGGCAAGCGTAAAGCTTGGTGTCTGTCGTTTTCGGATCTCGAGGCTGAGACCGTGCGTCGAATCGACCGTCAATCGTCAGTCGTCAATCGTCACAATCGAATGTCGATATGCCAAACGCCAAAATCGTCGTCGTGGTTGTCTGCCTTCTCCTCTTTTGTGTGCTCCGCAGCTCTGCTTTTCGCTTTTTGCCTTTTTCTGCTGACCTTTCCACGGCACGCCGGCCCCAGCTGCGTGGCCTGATTGGCCTGTTTCTTAGGTGGCGTGCCCCACCACAGACGACTGCTTGCTTGCCTGGCGGAGCCTCGCTGTGTGGTGGACAGACAAACGTATCAGCTGTATGTCGATGCAAACACAGCTGACGACAAATTTCGCTCTAAATTATCTCTCAGAGCTCAAAGAGACGTTTCGATTTTTTTTTTTACCTAAATTGGCACGAATTGCCAGGCAGTGGTAGAGCTGTTCACAAGCCTGCATCAAAACACCTCTCCGTGATGTCACATGACTATGCACGTGCACTGCATCTTGGAGCTAGTCGAAATGCATACAGCTCCCCAACACCAAAAAGAAGGCAAAGCCCTTCCAACGTCGACCGTGATCCTCGATCTGCCTCTGTCGCGCAATTGCACCACAACGACGACACGGTTCCTACACGACGACAACACGACATCTTTCTTGATGCCGTACCAACATAACTGAGCTTTTACTCGTGTCTGGACCGATCGACATCCAGTCCAGAGCGTCACGAGCTCCCGTCGTCTCGCCTTGTCAAGGCCTTCCAAACAAGGGCTTTGCGTTCCCCAGCACCCTCCACACCCACCGTCACACCCGCCGACATGTCGCGGCAGCCCTCCAAGATTGTCTTTGTGGGTAACATCCCATACGGTAGGTCAAATCCGTTGTCTGGACGCAGCCTGCCACGGCCGTGACTAACCCGACGGCAGGTCTCTCCGAAGAGCAGATCTCCGACATCTTCAGCAGCGCCGGCCGCGTCATCAGCTTCCGTCTCGTATACGACCGCGAAAACGGAAAGCCAAAGGGCTTTGGCTTCGCCGAGTACCCAGACCCCGACTCGGCCGCCTCCGCCGTTCGCAACCTCAACGACTATGAGGTCATGGGCCGCAAGCTGCGCGTCGACTTTTCCAACGAAGGCCACGACGAGGACATGCCGGCGTCCATGGGCGGCAGCAACACCTACGGGGGACCCGGTACCGGTACCGGTATCAGTACGAGCAGCAATGGGCCGGCGGCGAGCACGCCAATGGCCGCAACCGGTTCGTCGAATGGCAGTTCGTCGCTGCCGCCCCTGCCGCCTGGCAAAGACATCCCGCCCGGCGCAAGCGCCACCGACGAGATCTCGCGCATTCTGCGGACGCTGCCGCCGACGCAGCTGCTCGATGTGCTCACGCAGATGAAGACGCTGGCGACGAACGAGCCCGCGCGCGCCACCGAGCTGCTGGCCCAGGCGCCGCAGCTGGCGTACGCCGTGTTCCAGGCGCTGCTGCTGATGGACCTGGTCTCGCCCGAGGCCATCCAGGCCGTGGTCGAGGCGACGCCGGCCGCGCCCGTCGTCCCACAGCAACAGCCACTTCAACAGGCACCGCCACCACCCGCCGCATACGCCGGCTACCAACCCGAGCTGGCACCACCAGTGGCAGCACCGCCCGCAGCCGCCCCGGCCGCGCCAGGACAGGATGAGCTGATCAAGCAGGTGCTGGAGCTGCCGCAGGCTGTCATTGACCAGCTGCCCGAGGCAGAGCGGACGCAGTTGATGGCCCTGCGGATGCAGTATGGTGGTGGGGCGCGGTAATCTGTTGTTGGTGATGTGTTTGTTGTGTTTCATGTGTATTTTGCAATTTTGTCACGACATATCGGATCTGGTGTTTTGCTGCTTGTTTTATGTGTTGCACTTCCATCTACGGTCAAGGCGTTCTTGTAGGCCCAAAACTATTGGCGGGTGATTTTATTGCAATACCAACTCATGCATTCTCATCCATGTGTGCTAAAATATTGTGACAGAAGTTAATATGAAAGCACATTTGAAAGAATTATTTTCCGCCTTTTTTATTTAATTATTGTTGTTGTTCTTGTAAAAACTAAAATAAAATAACCTTTACAAAATATGCTGTCAAACAAATCAAGTAAGACCTATTTACACTGAAATTTAAACAATATTTCAAGTCACACACGATCGACGTATCATGTGTGTACTGTATGGTATATGTACGACTCTACCACCCCCGGAAAGCAAATATAAACGCCGTTCGTATGCTTTTGTCTGCTTCCCACCCCAATGCGCCGTCCATAAAACAAAAGGAAACTATGCAAAATCCATGTCGGATTCGGATTGTCCGTCACTCCCATGCAGTCACACAATCTTGTAGACCCGCTTGGCGATCCAGTAGCAGGCCATGCCAAAGGCGAGCAATCCCGCCGTAATCACCATAAAGTAGCGCAGATCGCCCTCGCCGTCCTGGCCGGGGACCCAGACGTTCATGCCCCAGAGGCCCGTGATAATGTTCATCGGCAGCACGATCGTGCCCAGCACCGTCAGTTTGCCGAGCACGTCGGCCGTCTTCTCCTGGCGCTCGTTCATGCGGATGTTGATCTGGGCGAGGTAGTTGCCGTGGGAGCGAGACAGAATCTTCTCGTAGTGGCTCAAGTTGGACGTCATGGTGACAATGTGGTCCTGGATGTCGCCCAGGTACAGACCAATCTCGCTGCGCGGCGCAATCTCCCAGTGCTCGTTGCAGCGCTTGGCAAAGCCCTTGATGACGTCGGCCTTGGTGCCGAGCAGCCGGTACAGGCTCATGACGCGCTTGCGGCAGTCGCCCACCTGCAGCAACATGTTGGTGTCGGCCTCGGCCGTCGCGGCCGCGTTGCCACCGCCACTGGACGTGGCATTGTCGCTCTTCTCGCGGTTCGCCCCCATCACATTGCCCGCCGCCGACGAGTGCATCTGCAGGATGGCGTCGTCAATGTCGTCGACCTCCTCCTCAATCTTTTGGATCAGCGGCACAAAGACGTCGGTGATGTCGTCGATGATGGCATACGAGATCCAGTCGGACGACAGGATCATGTAGTCGCTGAGCTGGCGGATGCGTCGGCGCACATTGGCCGGGTGTGGCGTCATGGAGAAGTGGAAGCTGAGGACGCCCTCGCGGAACACGACCACGTACATGTTGACAGGGTCCAAGAACGTCTCGCTGGTTGGGTCCTGGTCGAACGAGCGGTAGCTCACAAAGTAGTAGTTGTGGAACAGCTCGACCTTTTCGCGCGCCTCCTGCATGACAATGTCTTCGGCCGTCAGCGGGTGGATGCCAAACGCCTTGCTCAGAATCTTCATCTCGGCCTCGGTCGGGCACAGCACATCGAGCCACCACACGGGCCGTTCGCCGTAGCGGGGCTGGCGGGGCAGTTTGGTGACGGCGCCCGGAGCCTGCCCAACGGCGGTAGCGTTGCCAATACCCGACTGCCGGGACGATGAGCGGCCGTGCTCGTTGGCAGCCACAGAAGTCGCCGCTGCAGCGGCGTTGGCCGCATCGGTGGCTGCGACGGCGGCAGCGGCAGTGACGGCGGCCCGCAGGTTCTCGCGTTCGGCCTGACGCTGCGGCGTCAATGCCAAGGGAGACGGTCCGGGTGACATGGTCCGCAGGGGCCGTTGGTCGGGGCTGGTGACCTGGGGTGGGGACATCACGCGGGGTGGAGAGAGTGGTGTTGGGCGGCCAAAGTCATCAGACAATTGTGTGGGCGTGCGCTCCATGGTCGTCGAGGACAGCTGAGGACGCAGTCCCTGTGATGTGGTACCGCTACCACCCTTTTCTGGGCTGGCACTGCCACCTGAGCGCGTGCCTGGGCGCTGAACGCTGTCGCCGGCGTTGGACAAGGCTTCGGCCACATAGAGTGGGTCGCGGCTGAGGTTGAGGTCCGCAGCGGTGCTGGAGATATCCGGCTCCTCGTAGCCGGGAACTGTCGTGCCATCCAACGCGCTGCCGTCACTTCTTTCGTGGCCGGGCACAAAGTCCGCTTCGTCATCATCGTCCGAGTCTGAGTCGGACAGCAGGGGCGGGTCTGGAATGAAAAGCTCGCGGAAACTGCCGCCGGGCTGCACGAGCTCGGAGATGGACTGGCTGTGGATGGTGCTCTGGAACTCTTCGTTGAAGTAGGTGAAGCGGTAGGGCGCGTCCTCTTCGGCGCGGTGCCAGCCTTTGTGGATGGGCCGCAGGCGGCCGTTAACGAGCTGCGGTTCCTTGATCTTCTTGGTGCGGCGGCCCTCGCTGCGGCCCTCCTTTTCGAACCGGCTCCACTCGTCGAGGATGGCCAGATCAGGCCACTTGCCACGGCGGCGGCGGTTCATACGTGTACGCCACGCCGCGGCATCACGCTCACGGTCGACGTCGTCGTCGTCGCGGTGGTAGTCTTCTTCGTCCTCGGCCATCTCTGAGAGGTGATCCTGCGGGAAGCACACGTCATTCTCACCGCCACCACCGCCAACACCAGCTCCAGCGCCACCCATCGAGTTTTTGTTGTCGTGGCCGTTGTGGGTGCTGCCATGGTCGCCTTCGCCACCGGTAGCCTTGGATGGCTGACGTCCCCGTTGTTCATGAGAGCGATCGCGATCCCGATCCCGATCGCGATCCCGTTCACGGTCTCGTTCGCGGTCGGCCAGCATGTCATTCAGGTTGTTCTTGCTGGACGATGTCTCGGAGCGGCGCAGGCCCACCGGTGACGAGGGCGCGCGCAGCTCATCGCGCAGCATCTGGTCGCCGAAGCTGATATTGTTGTTGTGGTCGAGTAAACGGTCCGTCGGACGTAGAGGCGGACTGCCGGGGACAGAAGGTGGGTAGTTGACGCTGCTGTACCGCTCGGCATTAGGAAAGGGGCTGAAGGGGTTGAGGAACTTGTTGTGGCGGCCGGAGTGGTTGGACCCGTGTCGGCTCGGCGGACGGGGCCCGTCGCTCGAAGAGCCCGTGGTGGCGCCGTAGCCGCTGAAAGCCGCGGCACGGGATGCAGCAGCTGACGGATAGTCGGACCCAATGCCGGCGCCACCACCTCCGCCTCCTCCGCCGCCGCTGCCAGTGCTCGGCATGCGCTGCTCCTGGTGGTACGACTGCGAGAGCAGCGGCGCTGTCTCGTTGGCATCGTCGTCGTTGTCGTCATTGTCGATGTCGGCCTGTAGACGTACCGACTGGCTGAGACTGGGCGTGACAGCAATCGAGGGCCGGCGGGCGCGCAAAAAAGGCTGCTGGTCGCGGTGGTCGAGCAGGCTCTCGCTCTCGAGGCTGGTCGTGCTGGGGCTGCGGGCGCGGTGGTTGTGGTGGATGTCAAAGAACTCGTCGCGTGAGGCGGCGGCCAGAGTCGTGTCCTTGAGAGGATCGGCCTCGACGTTGTCGTGTGCGCCCTCGTCGTCGCCGAGACCGTGCGGCTGGACGACGGCAAACGACTTGCGGCGCTGCTTCTTCTTGCCACCGCGGTGCTTGTGGCGTTTACGTTGGGGACCTGCCCCTGCGGGTGTCCCTGAAACTCCTGGTGTTCCTGTATTGGACGGTGGCGGTCGGGTGGCTGAAGCTGAAGCTGTGGCCGCAGACGGCGTGGCCGATGGCCGTGGTGGCCGGGAGGGCGACGCTGCTGTGCGAGACGACATCTTGACGCAGTCCCGGGGATAGCAGGATAGACAAAGAGAAGACCAGGTAGTATTCCTGTCTATGATTGTCGAAATACGGAATATGCGTTCGTCTAAATTAAGGCGAAGGCATGCTATCGACCAGGTTGCCGAACAGGATGTGGCCGATGCGACCCATCTAGGAATCCGTTGGGCGTGAGTGCGTAGTTTCGGGGGGGGGGGATCGAGAATCGAGCGGCACGGCGATTGGTATCAAGACGTCGAAAGGGAGATCGTTTCTTTTTGAGCGTGTAAAAGTGGTTGGTAAAAGGGGACGGAAAATCTGAAGAGAAATCTGAAGAGAACGGAAGGCGAAACCAAGTGAACCTTATCGTCGTCCTCTGCCTTGGCTGGGGAAGGCGCTGTGAGGAGTTTGGGGGTAGTTTTGAGGGAAGGGGCGTCTTGGCGCAGTGGAGCTTTCCTCATTGGGAATCGTACGCTTGTTGCCACTGCCTACACAGGAAGGAGCGATCTGACGGTATTACGGCGATAGCGACCACTCCGTACTGGGGGCATTATAGATGCGAGGCCTCTTCACCCAGTGGGACGCGCCAGTGACGCATTCGATGCGACGAGACCAGATCGTCTTTGACTACTCTGTATTCCGTACAAAAAGAGCTAAATTGGCAAGAGCCGGCTTAGTAAATGGCAGAAAAAGGCGCGATCGAGGCAAGAGCTAGGAAATGATAATACTTTTTTGTGTACATTTTGCTTTGTGTAACTTTTTTTTTCAACGCCGACATATCAGATCTGCGCAGGTTTTTCCTTCCCCGTTCGTTCACGGTGTGCATGCCCCTTTGTATTTCGCTTCCCAAGCGGCCGGTCGCGGTTGCCTCCATGCCCTATTTGACATTTACCGTGATTGTTTGTCGTCGAGGCAGGTCAGGGCACTCGTGCCTTCCTCTGTCGACACAGCGCATATTCAGGCATGTGCTTTGCGTGGCCTTTAACCCAGTGATGTCATCCAGTCGGCGCACGTGAAAATAGCAGTGTCGGGGCAGCCGTCCCGCTAGCTTACGACCTGCAGCTGTGTGTTCTGCGTTTGCAGGGGTGTAAAATGCGGCATGTTATGCCATATTCCATCTCAGTGAACGGAAAACACCACTTTGAATGCAAGCGGGAAAAAGGAAGAAAGAAAAAATAGGACAAAAAAATAGAGACAGGTGGTCGTCGCAAGCTGAGATTCCACCGTTGTTTCAAGGTCTGTGGTCGCACGACTTTGAGCCTAGTTCTGGCCAACTCATTCAAGCGGCCAAAACCTAGGCTTTCGTCACAACCTAAATAGTGTGTGTAAGCTAACGTACGGAGCTGCCCAGTGCATCAGCCTTTGTTTCTTTTTTTTTCCCTCTTTTTTTTGTCCTTTTTTGGGTTTTTTTTAGGAGTATTGTCTTTCAATTTTGTGGGACATGGATATGAACACGTGAGAAAGTCGTGTCCACGACACGAAACTACAGAAAATGCTTGCACGTAACCAATCGGTCTGTCTGATCTTGCGATTGCGATTGTACCAATGGTCGATGCTGTCCGTTGAATAGGACCCTAAAAGGTGTAAGTCGTTTGTCTCGACTAACTTGATATGGCCCAAGTGAGGCCAAAGGAAGGCGCGGCCGGGATCGGGCCCCGGGACCTGCACCGACCCCCGCTGCGGGAAGGAGTCTCGTGAGGGGAAGCTCGGGAAGGTACGATGAACAAAGCCCAATTGTTTGGAGAGAGCTTTCAACGAGGAAGGAGCAACTGCAATCAAAAAAGGAAGCTGCAAAGAAGGGCCTTGGAAAAAAAGGGGGTGAAACCAAACCCAAAACAAAACAACAAAATATGTACAGCTTCGACAACACGATCTAGAAAAGCACCCACCCCCCAACAAACCGAACAATCGCCAAGTCATACCACCGCCCACAGTCAAACATGCCCCCTCTTCCCGGGTTCTCCGACAACCCGCTTCGTACACGTGCCGACGTCGTGCGGGCAACGCTTGCATTGCTCCGGCCGCTGCAGCAGACATGTTTCTCGCCGGGCCGCGGACGCGTACGCATCCCCGTGGCGACGGGCGCGCATTTTGACGAAGCAGCGGCGCAGCTCGAGGGCTTTGCACGGCCGTTGTGGGCCGTTGGCGCTCTCTTGGAAGGTGGCGAAGGCGGCGAAAGCGACGACGTGCTATCCCCCTGGATTGAGGGCATTGCCGTCGGCACCGACCCCGAGCACCCCGAGTACTGGGGCGACATCAACGACATGGACCAGCGCATGGTCGAGTCGGAGATTGTGTCGTATGCGCTGCTGGCGGCGCCGAACCGACTGTTTTACGCGCAGCCGCTGCGGGTGCAGGCCAACATTGTGCGGTGGCTGCGGCAGATGAGCGGAAAGGAGATGCCGCCGACAAACTGGTTGTGGTTCCGCGTGATGGCGAACCTGACGGTGCTGCGATTGACGGACGGCCAGGTGGAGGGGGACGGCCAGGAGGTCGACAACAAAGTGCTTGCCAACCAGATGAACGAGGACTTGGCGAAGCTCGACTCATACTACATTGGCGATGGCTGGTCGAGCGACGGATCCTGGCAGACGGAGGAGCAGCAGGCAGCCGAACGCGAAGAGGCGCGCGTGCACGGCAGTCGCGACACAAGCATGGGCCGGCAGGTGGACTACTATTCGGGCAGCTTTGCCATCCAGTTCAGCCAGCTGCTGTACTCCCGGTATGGCGGCGCGAACCTCGACCAGGCGCGGGCCGAGCGGTACCGCAGCATGGCACGGCAGTTTGGCGCCTCGTTTTGGCGGTACTTTGACGCGGACGGCGCGGCGATCCCCTTTGGACGGTCGTTGACGTACCGTTTTGCGTGCGGCGGCTTCTTTGCGGCGCTGGCCGTGGCACAGGTCGAGGACATGCCGGCGCCGCTGCACACGCCGGGGGCCGTCAAGGGCTTTCTGTTGCGGCATCTGCGGTGGTGGGCAGCGCACTCGGACGACGTTTTCAGTGTCGACGGCACAATGACCATCGGCTGGCAGTACCCCAACATGTACATGGCCGAGGACTACAATTCGCCGCAGTCGGTCTACTGGTGCCTCAAGACGCTGATTGCGGTGGCGCTGCGCGACGACGATGCCTTCTGGGCGGCCGAAGAAGAGCCGTATCCAGAGTTCTCGTCTGAGCAGCCTGGCGTGCGTCTGGTGCCCACGCCCCAGCAGATTCTGTGCAACCACCCGGCTGGCCGCCACCACTTTATGCTGTCGCCGGCGCAGTTTGTGGCCTGGCCGATGAAGGCGACGCAGGCCAAGTACTGCAAGTTTGCCTACTCCTCGGCGTTTCCCTTTTCAGTGCCGACGGGCCCGCTGATCCAGCAGATTGCGCCAGACAACAGCCTGGCGCTGAGCCGGAACGGCCGTGAGACGTGGGCGGTCAAGTGGAAGCACTGTGAGGCGGCCCAGTTCACGGACGACGGATGGGCTACGGTGCGGTGGTACCCCTGGGGAGCCGACCGGGCGGTGCAGGTGGACACGACGCTTGTCCCGCCGACAGACGCATGGCCGGACTGGCATGTGCGCGTGCACCGCATCCGCATGAACAAGGCGATCCCGATGCTGCATGCCGTGGAGGGCGGCTTTGCCGGGCCAGGACGGAGAAAGAGCGCGCGAGGCGACGGCGCCAATCTCGGTCCGGCAACGGAGAAGCCAACGAAGCTGGTCCTGGGGGAAAACGAAGAGGTGGTGCTGGGCGACGATGCATCCTCCGTGCTGATTCTGTCCTACGCAGGCGCACTGGGCGTGGCCATTGACGCGCCGATTCTACGCTGCGCTGGTGACGCGGACAGCGTCACGGTCAAGGCGCGGTGTGCGCAGCTCAAGCCCGATTCCAACACGAGCCTGGCGTACCAGCGCAGCCTGATGCCGGCTGCGTACCACGATGTTGTCGATGCGATAGCGGGCGAGCTGGCAGCGGGCACAGAGCTGGTGCTGGTGACCAAGGTATTCGCCATCCAGGCCGGCACGCACGAGTCTGAGCGGGTAGACATTGCGGACCGGTGGAACAACAAGCCGAGAGTGGCCATTGGCAAGGCTTCAGCCGAGCCATGTATTGTGCTGCGGGAGTAGTCTGCGCGTGGTGGGAGCAGGCGTATTTACTGGACAGTTCTAGCGGCTCAATATGTGCCAATAAAAGTGGCATAGACCTTACATTCCATGAACACGAAGCAGTGTACGACATGTGTTGTCCGTCGTACTCTAAATTAGGTTAAACCGGCTAAAGAATCCAGGCACCGGAGCACAATCCACGATACTCCGCACGGCCAAAAGAGGCCAAGAAAGCCGTCTATAGTCTAGTCCCATTTGCCGGATTGCGCTCCACGACTTCCCCATAACACGGGCACCGGGCAAAGTCACGGCCGGGGGATTCGGCAGGCGCGGCTCTGCAGCGAACAAAAAGTTGGAGAACCCACCAGCATCAGATGGACGAGAGAAACAGCGATGGGGTACGATGGAATAAAGTCCAGAGAAAGGAAACTGGCTGCGAGGAAGACAAAGCAATAAAGTTCGACGTCAGACTAAGCAAGTGCAAAAGAAAATAAAACGAAAGAAAAAGATCATATGACAATATAATAAAATCAAAATTGAAGGAAACACAGACTCACCACACCACAACAACATCCCGCCTTCCACTGACGTCCCCTCCGTTCCACGCCCACCAATCAACACTCCCCAACATGCCCAGCTCCGCATCGACAACCAGCTCCGAGGGCGCCGGCGGTTTGCACAGCGACAATACCTCTGACAGCTCTGTCGACGGCACACCAGACATTATGGACCAGCCTAGCGTCAAGCCGGCCGCAGCTTCGGCACCGACGGCCTTGTCCATGGCTCCGCCCGTTGCTGAACGCCTCGGCGGCCTCTTTGCCGAAAATACCATTGCCAAAATCACGCGGACAGCCGTCGAGGCGCTCGTCGACAACGACCCGCCAACGCGGTATCCCGAGTACGTGCCGGTGACGGGGCCCGGGGCCGGCCAGTATGCACTGCGCGAGGCCGACTTCTGGACGTGCGGGTTCTTCCCGGGCAGCATCTACCTGCTGCTGGAGCGGTTCAACAAGTTCCCACAGGCCGTCGCACCGCGCCTGTCGCCGGCGCTGCGCCGCCGCGTGCAGACGACGCTCGAGACGACAGCGCAGTCGTGGGACGGGCCGATCCGCGCCATGGCGGGCCGCACCGACACGCACGACATGGCCTTTATCGTCATGCTGTCGCAGCGGGCATGCTTTGAGCAGTACCACACGCCCGCCGCCAAGGCGGCTGTGGTCCAAGCGGCATACGCGCTGCACTCGCGCTTCCACGCGACGGTGGGCGCGATCCGGTCGTGGGACCGGCTGGATCAGAACGGCGTGCTCGTCGACTCGATGGCGGACGACTTCCTCGTGATTGTCGACTCCATGATCAACCTGGACCTGCTGTACCACGTGGCGGCCCTGGTGGGCGACGACACGCTCGCAGCAGCGGCGACGTCGCACGCCAACACCGTCCTGGGCAGCATTCTGCGGGACGAGTCGCAGACCACGTCACTCGGCGACGGTCGGCCCATGTACAGCACGTTCCACGTGGCCAACTTCTCGCCGGCGACGGGCGCCGTCAAGGAGCTGCGCACGGCCCAAGGCTACGCGCGCGACTCGACCTGGGCGCGCGGCCAGGCCTGGGGCATCCTGGGCTTTGCGCGCACGTTTGTGCGCACGGGACAGCCGCAGTTTGCGCGCGCCGCCGCCGGCCTCGCAAACTACTTTTTGCACCGTCTCGCCACTTCGCCGGCGTGTGTCGAGGTCGAAGTCGACGTTGCCGTCGGCGACGGCGGCCGTGGCCATGGGCATGGCCGCAAACGCGGCCGCTATGTGCCTCTGTGGGACTTTGACGCGCCCGTCGACCCCAACGCCGTGGCCGACACGGGCCCGCTGCGCGACTCGTCGGCCGGCGTGATTGCCGCCAACGGGATGCTGGTCCTGTCGCAGGCGCTGCGGGCGCGCGGCCAGACACACGAGGCCGATCGGTTCCTGCAGGCGGCGCTGGACATTGTCGAGGACACGCTGGCACTGTCGCTGGCACCCGAGACGGCCGAGTTTGTGGAGGAGGGCGGAGAGAACACAGAGCCAATGGCTTTGGCCGTCGTCAAGGATACACACGCCGGCCGGTCGTTTGCTGCGATCCTAAAGCACGCAACCGCCAATGCCAACGCGCGAGACCATCACCGGTACTGGAACCATGGACTGGTGTATGCAGACTACTACCTGCTCGAGTTTGGCAACCAACTGCTGCGGATGGGATTGGCATAGGGGGTAGACGAATACGCACACTTCGAGCGAGACTACGAGCGAATAGTCGAAGAACAGTAGATAGACTAGACTACGGAGGGCTGGCGGCTGGGGGCTGGAGATAATACTTAGACATATGAGAATAGGCAATGAGTAAGTTACAGACTCAACTAGACCATGATCGATGAGCACAAAATTATTCAATGAAAGGTAAAGTCATAATCAGCAACGCGTGACGGTCTGCATGGCCATCGATTTAATTGGTTTTAGTGATTTAATTTTGAAATGCAAAAACGACACCCAAAGCCAAGCCGCGAAAGGAGCAAATGGCCCTATTCACCGGGCATGGACAATGTCTGGGTCCGTTGTCAAGAATGCCGAACGACAAAACCGGGCGAATTCAGGTTTGGATGTCGTCGGCCCCGTCGCCCAAATGGGTCCGGTCACTGCCCGATGCCCGCGTAGTGTGCGTTGCAGTGCAATATCGTGCGGGGAATAGGAACTGGGGGCGAACGGCAAAAGGAAAAAGGAAGATTGGGACAAGATAAAATTATGGAGACACTAACTGTTGCGAATCTGGGGCCCCATGGCACCAGGGACGGGCACATGGCACGCCACACGACGTCTTTCCTTCGTCCCTTCTTTCCTGCCCTTGTTGTCTAGTTCTGTCGTTCTTTCGTCTCAAACAGGAAAGCAACAGAGCAGTCATGCCGCGTATTTGCCGGGCACAGTCGCACGGCCAAGTTATAAACAAGGCCCTGTGTCCACCTGGGGCCGAAAAATAATCAAGCCAACTACCGACAAGGCGTTTGATCTTTGCCTCGCATCCATCCCGCCTCTTACTTTGTTCCCAATTTGTTTTCATTCTTCTCAGTCTTCACACTCTTTCCCCACCATGGGCGGCTTTGTGGACTCGTCCGCCGGTGCTGGCGTCAACCTCGCCGACCTGGTCCCCAAGGACCGCAAGCCGTGGTGGCGCGACACGCGGCTGCTGCACCTTAATTTCCTGCTGCTGTCGGCCCTGCTGACCCAGACGGCCTCCGGGTTTGACTCCAGCATGATCAACGGCATGCAGTCGCTAACCCACTGGGCCACCTTCTTCGACCACCCCAACGGCACGCGCCTCGGCGCCATGACCGCCGGTACCACCGGCGGCACCCTGATTGCCGTCCTGTGGTCGTCGCAGCTGTGCGAGCGCTTCGGCCGGCGCTGGCCCATCTTCGGCGGCTCCGCCGTCATCATCCTGGGCTCCGTGCTGCAGGGCGCCGCCCAGAACTTTGGCATGTTCGTCGCCGGCCGCTTCATTGTCGGCGCGGGCCTATGTATGGTCTCCACGGCCGCCCCACCGCTGCTGACCGAGTGTGCCTACCCGACGCACCGCGGCGTGCTCGTCAGCATGTACATGGTCTCGTGGCCGCTGGGCTCGCTCGTGGCCGCCTGGATCACCTACGGCACCTTCCGCATCGACAGCTCCTGGTCGTGGCGCCTGCCGAGCCTGCTGCAGTGCTCCGTGTCCATCGTCCAGATGGCGCTCGTCTGGTTCGCGCCCGAGTCCCCCCGCTGGCTCATCTACAACAACCGCCAGGACGAGGCGCTGGCCTTCTTCGCCAAGTTCCACGGCCACGGCGACGCGGACGCGCCCCTCGTGCGCTTCGAAATGGCCGAGGTCGTCGCCACGCTCGAGATGGAAAAGGAGCAGAAACAATCGCGCTGGGCCGCCTTCTTCAGCACCCCCGGCATGCGTCACCGCTTCTTCCTCGCCGCTTGGATTCCGGCCATGCTCCAGTGGTCAGGGAATAATTTGACATCCTATTATTAGTTTTTTCAGTGATGGTATTGTTACCGATGCTATTCCAATACCAGTTTAGGAAGGCACTTTGGTTCTTGTAAGAAAAGAGGAAGGAGGGGATGTTTTAAGAAGGCACTTTCTTGTAAGAAAAAAGGAAGGAGGGGATGTTATTTATTATCCGACCGCTCCTTCCTTTTTATTAAGTTTCTTGTAAATTACCCCTGAATCTTTCTTTTCGTCTTTTCGCCCTTTTTTTATTCTGTCTTCCTTTTTTCGATTCTTTTCTTTTAAGAATCCTTCTAGCCCCCTACACTACACGACATGACGACAACCACCAAAAGACACGATGCCGCTAGAGCGGCACGTCTCGCGGAAGCGCAGGCCAAGCTAGCCGAGAGCGACCGTATTAACAACCGCGTACTACCATTAAACCGACATCACAAGGCCCTGGCCGCCACCACTAGAAGTCAAATGATAAGAGAAGTTGACAGTTTTCTAACAATGGCCACACTGGCGGAAACAGGTCCGATTTGTCAAACTCGAAAGGAGGCGGAGGCCTTCTTTCAACACGGCAATAAGCCGCTTTCAGAGAACGTTTTGTTTCCATACTTAGAGGCAGTGTCCTATAGCCGACAAGGACGTATCGAGGATAAACTAAGCGTTACATCGTTGAAAGCAATTCTTCTCCACCTTGTTTCTGCGGCAGCGAATAACGGAAACCCAGTTCCTAGACCGGTAATCACAGCCTCTTTACTCTTTATTTTCAACACGCTCCAAGCTCGAGGACAAGCACATAACCATAAACGGGACAAGTGGACGCCAACGGCACAGGATATCAGGAAATTCCTTTATGGGTTGTTCGACAAAAAATTCCTGTGTCAGCTCTATTCGACACGTGACGCCCTTCTGGCTGTTCTCTTCGTCAATATGCATATCGATTGCGGATCGCGCGCTGGTGAGCTTATCTTGACAGTCGAAGGTAAGATTCGGGAGCAAACTATCCAGGAATTCCCCAATAAGCTATTCCGTTGGAGAAATGTGGAGCTTTTCGTGGTTCGCAACACCGAAGATACGCACAACGAGCTTATCGCCCGTATCAGTTTTTTCCTCACCAAGGGAACGACAAAGAAACAAGCGGGTTTGAAACGTGTTGCACTACGACTTCTTCCTCCCTGCAACGCCGCGTACGATTCACTGTTTTGGTTGGTCAATCTAGGCTTGATCGACAAAGTCTTTGTCGGTATTGAGTCCTGGGATGACTTTGATACGATGCAGCCACCAAAGCACGGCACCCCAATCTTCATCAAGGAATCCATGAAAGATCTCCCGGTAAGTTATTCTTCTCGGTTTATGTTTTAATCAATATGGGTTACTAACGCTTAAACGTAGATTTTCCGCGCGTCAGAAAAGAGATACGACCCCCAAATGATCCCACCACACCTCATGGTTTACCAGAGGATGACCACACTCCTTGCCAAGCTCAGCCAGTTCTGCAACTTGAAGCAACCTATACAGTCTGCTCTCCTCCGACGTACCGCAGCTTGCCAGTTGTCAAAGCTCGTCTCAGAAGAGGAACGCTGTACCCTAATGGGTCACAGCAATAAGGACAGCGTTTACTGGAATAGCTACCGGAACACAACCTCCACGGTCGACTTCCAAGGCCTCCGCCACAACGTACCCGTCCAGGACTTAAGCATTATCAGCAGTGTTTTCTTGGGCACAGATGGTGCGTCGCCGCCCAACAGTCTTTCCACGGAAGGAATTTCACATGTATTTTCCGATCCCGAAGTTTGTCAGTTGTACAAAAAGCTACAAGAGCTACATGCTAGCATTCTTCGAGAACATGCAACTATCAGGGCTGCCTGCAAGGCCTCTCCAGAAATCCGAGATCGTTGGCAGCGTGAGAAATCAGCCTACCTCGCCAAGGTCAACAGACTCAAAAAGAGTACCCTAAGGGCAGAGGTACGCATGTATTGGATCAAGCGCGAGTCGGGTATATTCCACCACGACGAACTTCTCGTGTCGACTGATCAACAGAATTCGCATGGGGGCGAGGACAAGGGCGACGCGGAAAGCAACGAGGATCCTGGCCCCAGTGTTGATTCGCATGCGCTAAAGTCAGCGTTACAAATCGAAGAACAACGGAACAGCGAGGAAGTTGATACTGGTAACGACGATCTTCCGCTTGATCCCCGCCTTTTCCAGATTGGGGTTCAATCTGACGAGAACGACGAGGAAGGTGCCAACGAGGACGAGGACGGTACCAACGAGGACGAAGAAGGTGCCGACGAGGACGAGGACGATGCCGACGAGGACGAAGGACACGCCGGAGAGAGCAACTTGAAAGGTATGGAATAAAAAAAATTGAAATGAAAACTGTCCATTGTCTTATACAGAGATGCAATCCTCTAACCTATTTTACTTAATGCGCCACAGGCACTGTCAGAATTCGCAAAAGATTCAACCTATTTCGATCCACAGCCGCCATTAGCTTGGTGGATGACACCAGATCCATACTAATCGACGAGAATCGGGACACGTCATAGAGTGATCTGTCACGGTACTGTACAGAGAAGTTCAACCACCTCCATCGCGCAGACATGTTCCTCCCAGGCCAGGAACCACTCCCTGGAACATATGAGTGCCGCTTCTGTGGCATTCAATTCACTCCTCAGTCGGTCAAATCCCCGGAAAAGAACTATTCGGTATCGTACAAGAAACATGCGTCGCTCTGCTGCCGCAGTTCCATGATTGCTACAATAATCACCAGACTTGAAGCAAGACAAGCAGACGCCCGTGAAGAATGCCCAATTCCGAGGCAGCGGCAACGACAACGTGGAAAACTTAAGTCTTCCGCAGCCATCGCAGTAACTGTCTCCTGTGAACTGAAGCAAATATCGTCAAAGGAAACACAATTCCTACGTCAGCACTTCATCGCCCATGGCAAACCGCCATCGAACCGAAATCAAAACGACTCGAGCGGGTATCGTTGTCCGGCACACGACCAACCCATCCAGTTCGCTTCCATCTGGGATTACAAACTGCATCTTGTCACCAGCCACGACATCCCAATGAGACTCCTCTCTGGTAACGACGGCAATATCCCCGACGAAGCACTCACGTACTTTTGTGTATTTTGCCAGACCTGGAAGGACAGGTCAGAGTTTCCCGAGGAGAACCACCTGGATGTCCATATGCCAGATGTTGGCACCTGGGTGACGACGCACGGTGTCTCCCCAGCTAAAACCGAGCGTGATGCCCCTGATTGTTTTCAGTATGTGGGATTTTGCCCATTTTGTCTCGTTGATGACCAGATGAGTAGCATTGGCCGCCTACACCAGTACACCAATTATTGGGCACTGAAAAAACACATTGCCACCCATCTGGTTAACATCAAGGACGCGAAACGGCCTTGCCCGTTGTCACAACAATCCAATGCAAATTTATGCCTATGCGACAAAACTGGGCCTATGACTGCAGAACGCCTGCATAGCCACCTTGACAGCGTGCACAGGTTTGCAGGAATCACAGACCTTGTCGACTTTCGTGACTCCGTGGCATACAGAAATGCCGCCTGGAAGGAGAATGACGGAGCCAAGAAAGTCGAAGCCACGAACAAGTACAAGAGAAAGACAGACGATAGGTCGGGAGAAAACAACAAGACGAAAAGACGCAGTGGCCAACGCGAGACGCGCACGCCCCTCGTACCTATTGACCCCAACATGCGTGTGGAATGAAACTTTTGTTGCATTGCTTAGAGTTTACAGTTTTGTTTCGTGGTGTACATTACTTTTAAGTTGCAGTCCGTTTCGTGGTTTACATTAGCTTTAAAAGGTTGCAGTTTGTTTCGTGGTTCATGTTCATTCTCTTACTGCTGTGCAAAATTGACAGTTTAACAAGCAGCCATGTACCAAATAGACAATACATTATTGTCTTTTCAAACATGACCTATGACATAATTCTCACAAATTAAGCCTAGATCTTGATCAACTTTCATTTGGAGCTTCTGACAGAACATGTTATGACAGATAGTACAGTTTACGTCCTGCTATTTCTTTGCAATTTAAACTTCACATATTAGATCGTATTGAAACGTATCGTACGTAGATCTTCTTATTCCTTCAGCTTCGTTTCCGTATCTTACAATTCGTTAACGGAACATATTTTCACTTACCATCGCCGTTGGTTTTTCGACCTCCACGCTTGCCTAAATCTTGAACGGATCACGTTTCTACCATATCCTTCTCACTTCACCACTTCTCATTTCTATCGTCAACTTTTAACCCGTGTACGAGTCACGTCTCTGTCACATCATTATCATTTTACCTCCTTCGTTTATCTTCTTCTCATCTCTATCTTCTACTCGCCTCTACCTTCTTTACTTCTGAGTTTTAAATCGTGAACGGATCACGTCTCTAATATACCTTTCTCAGTTTACCTCTTCTCATTTCTATCTTCAACTGTTAACTTGTGCACGAATCACGTCTCCACCATATCCTTCTCAGTTCCACATATTCCTGCCTTTAACTTCCTTTTATTTTTACGTTTTAAATCGTTGACGGATATCCTTCTTACCTTTATCTCCTTCTTACATTCTATTTTCGGCTTACACGAATCTACTCGTACTATGTCCTTTTCACTTTCATCTTCTTCTCAATCTCATCTTCTTGTTCATTTAGGTTTTACGTCGTGAACGGATTTCCTTCTTTTCACTTTTGTCTTCTTTTCACTTTTGTCATCCTCTACTTTTAACTTTTAAATCTTGAAAGATACTCTTCTCTACCAAACCTTCTCATCATTACTTTTTTTTATCTTTTCCTCTCTTCTCCTCTTTCCTCCTCCAACTTTGATATTTCGTCTCTCTTTTATCTTCTCTTCACTGGTATCTTTTCTCTTTCTGTCATATCCTCAAAACCATTGGCCCTCTAACGGATATTCACTTCTCTTACTGTCATCCCCTTATCCCGACATCCTGCCACTATCCTCTTGTTTACAGTTCTTTCACGGATTCTTACGTCTCTTGGTTACTTTAACATAAAATCACCACGACGAGTCACTTGTTTACAAATAACCTGACGCCCGTCCTTCTTCATCCTCACGCGCACGCTGCCTCTTCTTGGTCAGTTCATTAAGCTCCCTTCCACGTCTCCAACAGAGCAGCGAGCTAAGGCCCGTTGAAGCTCCAGGCCACTCAACCAAGCCCCAATACACTTTTAAGTCGCCGCTTAATGTGGTAACCGCGCCCACGCACAGCATTACTCTCTCCGACACCCTCTGAGGCAAAATCCCGAAACCAGCGCAGCCATACTCTAACAAGAGCATCGGGTTCTCATGTATGTATTTCTTGGAACACTCGTTGATATTCGATCATTCGCCGATTGGTTCCTCCTTGGTTTAGGGATCCCTGGTTCGTTTAATTTCTCACATGGAACAGAATGGCTACGGACGACACTGGAACGGATCTTATCCGTGCACGTGTCAAGAAGAAGAAACCCAAGGATGTTTTTTGTGCTTTCCAGTACGAGAACGTGCATCGGCACAATGTTCTGCCAAAATGGCATGTTGAGCCGCCATGGCTCAAGTTGGCGCCGGACGAGGGCCAGATCCTGGGCTTGAATTGCGTCGATATGGTGAAGGAACGCGCACGCTTCCCACTCGACCACCACTGCCGTGTACCAATCGTGTACAAGCATTTTGATCAGCTGAAGGTCGCCTCGGGACACGTCGGCTTTCGGGACTACAGAGCATTTGTGACATTTTTGGACACTGAAGGTATGTCAGGTCAAATTCAAGTATCAAGAGGCCCGTGTCTGAAGCGAGCAATTGTGGTGTTCTGACCTTGTCCAGCCGGAGATATATTCTCCACTTACGGAAAGCTTGTAGCGACGAATTTCGGTGCTCCCGGTACTTCACAACAATCCATGCCAAACGTGAAGGCTTTTTTGACCAACCTGAAGGAGCTTGACACCCGCTCAGACCTCCAAGATACTATTACCAAGTCCCCCAATTCCAGATCCACTGTCATAACAGACGGTCAGCTTAAGCGGAAAGACGGTAGCTCCTCAGTAAACGTCGGTGCAACACTTTTATGTGCGGCATATAGCGCTCTGTGCAATATGACGACTGGAGGAGACAACGGCATGCCTTGGTTCTCACGGAAGGAAGATCATGAAGTTGTGAAAGACGACCCATACGACAAACGTATCTGTGGATACACCGTGGATGACTGGACGAGAGCGTTCGTCCTCTTCCGTATCTTCGAGAAACGGCGTGGCACAACAAAGCTGGATGGCGATACCCCACCACTTGGCGAGTCGAAGCTGCCCTTCCTACGGTCCACCGATACAACGCGCAGCCCAGAAGAAATTGAATCGCGAGATGCTCTTGTCGAGACACGCCACAGTCTTTCTACAATCATCCAGGCGGTCAAGATATCCCCCGACACATTTTCAAGGAAGTCCTTCCTATCCACTCTCGCCGATGCGTTACGTGTGGACAACGGAGCAACTGCAGAAAATGTCAAGACTGAAATTCAAGTCTCAAAACATGCCCGGCAGGCGACGAAACGGCTAGTATCCTACAACAAGACAACAAATCTTGCAAAATCTACGCGAGATAAAGGTAAAACCATGCTTCCGGTGGACTGGCCGACACTAGACTTAGTTGAAGAGCTTTGTCAAAAGCTCTCATGTCCAGTGTATGGTGAAGAAGTGGTAGGCTCTCAAGAAACTGCATCGGTCTCGGACCGAGTTATGGAGTCCTTGAAAAAGTTCTTGTCGTCAGGCACAATCTTTCCTACTGATGCCGAGGACCGCTGTTCCCTTTTAAGAGCAGCATTGAAGGAAGGTGTTATTCACCAACCCGGGAATGATGCAGCTATCCAGTGCGAGCATGACAAGGCCTCCTTCATAACGCGTGTAGTCAACGAGACTGAGAACATCTATTCATCTTATGCTGTTTGTCTCAAGGCCACGTACACCCACCCAAGTCCGGACTACAAGACCGTATTCGTCCGCGAGGAGGACCGTGGGTTTGGGGAATCAGTTTTCAAGGCGCATCAATTGATTGGTATGTTTATCCCGCGTTTGTTTTTTCCATATTTTATCTCTTTAAATGCTGTTATTCATATTAACCATCGACGGTTTACCAAGATGCGGGATCGGCTATGGGATTGCTCTCGTCCGGTTGGCCTCTTCGTTCCTGTCTTATAGCCAATGAGACCGGAACAGGAAAGACAGCAACGTTTCTACTAATTCTGTACGCGCATTCTCGTCAGGCCATCGAAAAACAGGTTTTCAAGGGGAACAAAAAAAAAAAAGAAAACCGGTGTGCTGGATTCCGGCCTCACATTGTCTTTGTTCCCGCACAAACTATCGCACAAGTGCATAAAGAATTTCTGTCGTTCTTCGGCCGATATTTTCGGCTTCATGTCTACTACCGAACGAAGACAAACTTTTCCGGTCCAGACTACTCGTACTTGCGCGACGACATTGTTGACCGTGCGACTCTCTATGAGGCGCTCAAGCGCTACAACACGAAAGAAGGCCAAAACGACGAAATGGTAAATTTTGTATAATACAATCTTGCTATTATTCCTCGGGAACCTTTTATACAGTTTTACAAGTATTAAATGCTAACACTTTGACATAGACGGCCCGAACGGTAGTTATAACGAGCTATAACACGTTCGCTACGCGTGAGTTTGACTGGCTCATGAAGAAAAAAAAGAAGAAAGCCAAGCGCGGAGGGGACAACGACGCGGAAGAGAGCTTCGAGGAGGATAGTGACGAGGAAGCCATGCCAGACGACGCCGTGGAGAGTGGTACAATCAAGTCGGAGATCGTTAAAGATTCACTCTTTAACGTCATGATACTCGACGAGTGCCAGAGACTTCGTTCTGCCAAGTCTCGGGCCACCTGGATGGCACTGAACTTGAACAAAAAGTTCGTGTTGTTTCTGTCCGCAACTCCGTTCATGAATTCTTTGAAGGATACGGAGGGTCTTTTCACGGTCACTGCACGGCATGCGAGCTTGGACTTTCCAGTGGCAGATAGCTATGAGCTTGTCAATGGTCTCTTAGACGACGATTTCGAGAAGACGACAACCTTCAAAGGATTTGGTAAATTGTTCGACGAAGAGCGTTTGAAACAATACCCAGGCCTTGCTAAGGCCGAAAAGGTTTTTGACCGTGTGCCCACCCACAAGCTTTGGTGGGTGAATCCTGAGCTGATGTCGAAAGCCTATCATCTTGTCGATGAAACAACATTCGCACAGAAGTTGGTAATCAAGGCCCTCAAAGGTTTGCAGCTTCGCCGTTCAATGCAGACGCCTTTGTTACTTCCGTCAGGGGATACCATTGTTCCTGGTGCAGAGATTCCGCCACACCGGATTCGTATGTGTATTGTGAACCATCCAGACATAAACCACAGAAAAATTATGTCAATCATGTGTAACCAACGTTACCAACAGTTGTCATATGCCGGCTCATGCGCATCCTCCCGATTAATCGATGAGTTAGCCCTGTCGATCAAATCGTCTAAAAGCCAACATCCTAACAAAGAATGTGACAATGACGGCAACCGTGTGGGCGGCGAAGATAGCGACAACCCCGATGATAATGGTACGGAAGATGATGGCGACGAAGAAAACGACTTTGACGAAGAAATCTCAAAGTCGAAGCCTCGGACACCATCTAGTCGCATAAAGCACAGCCTCCTAGCACACAACTACCGTTCGGCAGTGTTGATTTCCCTGGACCTAAACTATGCTATGCTACTTCACAAGTGTCGCAGCAAGGCGGCAATGCTGGGTGCGAAGCACGCGGAGGAGATGCGGCAAAACCTACCCGGGTCTGGCCTTCGATGGCTGATCCGCCATACACAGTACGACACCCCCGGAGAGTGGATTCCGACAAACCCAATCCACCGCGTCATTGAGATGTGCCGCACTTCTCCGGTGTACTCGCAGCTTGTCGTCAAGGCAGTCCAATTTCTCCGCGGAAACAAGAGATTTATTGTCATGGTGGAGCAGGTGTTCGCGCAAGAGTAAGCCAAATCTTGAAGTGTGTCATATTTATACTCATATTCATTAACTAATATTTCTTTAGGGTGGTAGTTCAAATTCTAACTGAACTTGGCTTGGAAGTTGAATCAATTCGGGCGTCACATAACCCGTTCGAGAGACTAACAGCCGTCCAGCGGTTCAACAACCCGGACGAGCCTGTCAACGCCCTCGTAACTTCGATGGCGGTTAGTTGCTTTGGCTTGAATCTACATGGCGCGTGCCACCACGGCATAATAATCCAGCTATCGTGGGCATTCACGAATCTCCACCAGACCTTTGGCCGTCTGGTTCGCTTGGGCCAACGCGAGCCCGTAGAGTGGACAATTATCAAGGCCGACAATACTTACGCCAACGTCCAAGAAGAGCACGTAAGCAATCAATGCGTGACACAGATCCTGTCTGGCATATCTTTACCACCATATGTCAAAAGCCATGCGGCACGTCTCGTCATTTTCGAAGCTATCAAGGTGTTCTGGGGCCAGCCGTTCAACCGACTGGCGTGGACCGTCCGCCGTCCTGAAAGCGTCGCAGAATTCGAGTCCGAATCATACATACGGCTTGGTCATTTCTTGACCTATGTCGCCGAGTGCGTTGTTGCAGGCAACAACGTCTCTCCTGCGGTCGCTGAAAAGTTCAATTCCAAATTCGATTGTCTGTACAGCATGTGGTTGGCAGCGGGCAAGCCAGTCCAGGTCACTGCCAAGGAGTTTTTAGTACTCGGGGATCCGCGTCAGGAGCTAGATTCCCCGTTACTTGCAGTAGATGCGCCCATCAGTTCAAACGTGGCCGCCGCCGAAAGTTGCCTTACCAGTAACTTTGAAGAATTTCAACAGAGCGCAATGTCTGAGCCACCAAGTCCTGACAAATCCAATGACGGAAGTCCGCAGTCTTCGGACTCCAGTGATGACGAAATCGTCATTCCTGGCCTGAACGAGCAGGAAGAGCACACTGGCCAGCAAGAACAGCCCTCCAGTCACAAACAGCCCCTCGAGCAGAAAAAGCACTCGGGCCAACAAGAGCACTCCCCCGGCCACGAAGAGACCCTCGACCAAGATACACAGTCCGGAAACGACGCAGGCACTGCTATCGACTCCAGGAATGTTGAAACTTTGATCTCTGACCATCACGGCCAAGATGGCACGGTCAGTGACAAAATTCACGAAGTTGAGAAATTTCTGCATCTGTTCGAGCAAACTTCAAACTTCAATCAAAGAGGTCGCGATTCACTGGCTGCGGTGTTGCTTGCCAAGTCGAAAGCATTATCCATGCACGGATCAAAGGAGGGCGAAACTGACGCGGCCGTGGCCGGCACAAAAAGACTAGGAGATACGAGCAAGGATAACCTTAATCCGAGAAAGAGAAAAGCGTAAATGTCGGCGTAGTGTATAACAATGCTTTCTCTTTCTCGGGTTAGGGCTATCGCTACTAGTATATCGCGGTCTTTTTGAGCCGGCCACAGTCAACTTAGTTTGTCCTCGATACGTCCTTGTCGGTTATTGAGTCGGAGTGGGACTGGTCGTTTATGTAAGGTTAGTTTAGTGAATTAGGTAAACAAGACAGGTCAAGTGAGACTTCTAATTAAAAGTCTGTACGCCTAAGGAAAGGGGGAAGGAAAAAGCTCCGTAAAAGAGATAGAAGAAAATAAAGTAAGCTACGTCACATCACGAAGAAAGAGGTAGGTTGACAGGAGCTTGTGATCAGAGGTCCTGTCGACAACCACTGAGTCCCCATTAACATGTGAATCCACCCTGCCACAATGGGTAGCTTGCTCTTGTCTTTGATACGCTTCGCTATTCCCATAGTGAGTGTTGAGGTGACAGGGCAGGGCATCCCACTCCATTTTATTACTCTTTTTACTACTTATATTCGAAATTGTTTACTTATAATCCTTTTAAATTTATAATTATTATCCTTAAACTTTTAATAAATATCGTAAACGTACTTAAAACGAATATACTTTAACTTATTTAATTTAACGAGTAATATACGTTAACGTTTATAACCGATTAAACCTTCCGTAAAAAGTTATAAAAATTCAACTCGACCAAGATCAACGTCGAGTTCTTAACTCCATCGGCATCACCGACAGCAAGACGCAGCTCATCATCAACGGCTGCCTGTCCATCTGGTCATTTCTGACCGCCTTCGTCTTTGCCGGCCTCGTCGACCGCCTCGGCCGCCGCTTCCTGTTCCTGCTCGGCATGTCCGGCATGCTGCTGTCCTACGTCATCTGGACCGTCTGCTCGGCCATCAACCAGCAGCGCAACTTTGAGGACCACGGCCTCGCCGCTGCCGTCATCACCATGATCCTCGTCTTCTCTGCCTTCTACCACGTCCAGTCGCCCGCCGCACCCACCTACATCATGGAGATCCTGCCCTTTACGCTGCGCGCCAAGGGCGCCATGCTCTACCAGCTCACCGGCAACATCGCCGGCATCTTCAACAGCTTCGTCAACCCCATCGGCATGACCAACCTCGCCTGGCGCTACTACATTGTCTGGTGCTGCGTCATCGCCTTTAACCTCGCCACTATCTACTTCTTCTTTCCCGAGACCCGTGGCTACGCTCTCGAGGACGTCGGCCAGATCTTTGACGGGCCGGACGCGCTCACGGGGACCAATGCCATGCGCAAAATGGGTATGACGATCGACGGCGACATGGCCGAACACGCCGAAAATGCCAATGCGAGCACGGAGACGGCCGCCAAGCGCAACGTCCAGCACAACGAAGTCGAGGTTGTCTAGGAGGGATACAATGTATCTTGTCTATGTATGCACGTAATATAGGATTCTTTTTCTACACAGTGGCGAGATGGGGTATCGGGTTTTGTAGCATTGCTCTCTCGTAATTATTCAATGGCACGCAATATTATTCAAAAGAGTACTCGTGCTGTCCGTCTTCAGAAGACTAGTTTGCGAACCGAGAGAACATGCCACATCGCCCTCGGGTCATCTGTCGCGCGGCCTTTGCCCATTTAGCCGATGCGTCTCCGCATTTATACTCGATCCTTGTTAGTCGTTGCTAGTCTTGTCATTCGTGGAAAGCAACATGCCCAAAATGGAGCAGACCCGTGTCTCCCCATCCCGTGCGGGGGCCATCGGCGAACCAGAACTCGGTTTGTGGAGGTAGAAATGATAAAATCGACCGAGTGCTTCGGTGTAAAGTAACACGACGGGACAAAACTTTCGCTTGCATATACTTCGACGTTTTACGTCGTACTCTGAACTTGTTTGTCCATTACTCTCGTTCTATTTCATTTCACTTCTCTCCCCCTCTTTCTTCACCACCGGCACGGTCGTTGCCGGCCCGACAATCACGATGCGCCCGACTGCACAGACAGCCTCTCATGAGGCCCAAGATGCCCCTGAAAGACACAACGATGGCACCGCCAACGAATCTTCCGAGATATGCCCCGAGACACCGGCAGATCAGCCACCACCACCAACAACTACGACAACAACAACTACTACCGAAACAGGAGCTGAAACGTCCTGTCTGGGTTGCCGTCGGCGCAAGCTGAAATGCTCACGCGACCTGCCGAGCTGTACCCACTGCCAGCGACTGGATGTGGCGTGCGCCTATGACACAAAAAAGGCCAAACCAGGACTGCGGCCGGGTGCCATTGAGGCGTTGAACCAGCGCATCGAGGTGCTGGAGAATACACTGGCAGGAAGGCAGACAATCAGCCCTGTGCCGGAGACTAATGCAAACGGACATACAAACACAACCACCGTCGTTGGCATCTTGGCGTTGCTGGCCCAGGAACTGCAAAAACTCAACGCAGCAGCAGCACAACAAGTTCAACAAGTTGCACCAGCGACCGCAATCGGACTATCTCCCGCTGCTACAACAGCACCCCGCGCACATGGCGTAATGCACATCGCCTCGCCGTCCTCGACGGCCTCGTCACCCATGACGGCCATGACGGCCAATGGCTACGGCCAAAGTGGTCTTGATAGTCATGGACACAGCCACCGCCCGCGCAAACGCCAACGCATGGTCGACAGCTGCGGCAACCCAGACATTGACTTGGCGCGTCCGCTCCAGGACTTGGCCCAAGACCCAGCCACGCCCCCCGGCTTGCCGCCGCCCGCGACCCTGCAGGCCGTCGTCAATGCCTACTTTGTGGCCGTGCAGCCGTGGATTCCTGTGCTGCACGAGACCCAGTTCCGGCGGCGTATGCACGACCCGGAGCAGCGGCCGCAGCTGACCTGTCTGCTGCATGCCATGGTCGTCGCGGCGGCGCGGTACGTCCAGGAGGGCGTGGAGGGCGTGGAGGGCGGCGTAGACGCCGATAGTGGTGTCGAAGCGGGAGGGGCCGATATGATTGACACGGATGCTCTACTCCGGCTGGCTGCACGCTCTCGCAGCCACGTGCTGTTGACCGCCATGGACTCCCTGGCGGTCGAGAACCTGCAGGCGCTGATTATCCTGGCCTTCCACGACATTGGATCCGGCCGGACGGCGCGTGCCTGGTCCATTGTGGCCTCGCTGACGCGCACAGTCGACTACCTGGGACTGGACACGGAGGCCGAGGACGACGAAAACAGTAGCAATGTCACTAGTCCGAACGGCACCAAAAGCAGCGGCAGCCACAAACAGCCGGAGCAACAACAACAACAACAGCAAAAGCAAAAGCATACCCTGCTGCACCCCATGTCCCTGCTCAGCCCGCCCACCAACTGGATCGAAGAGGAGGAGCGCCGGCGCGTGTTCTGGTGTGTCTTGTTGCTGGACCGCTTCTGTTCGGTGGCCACCGGCTGGACCACGGGCCTCGCGGCTGCCGATGTGCACCGCCGCCTACCGGCCGATGGCTTTTTCTTCCACAAAGACGAACCCGTGCTGACCCCGTACATGTACGGTGCGCCGCCTAGCAGTGGTGGTGGCCCGCCCACAGGTGACGTTAGCCGGGCACGTGACCGGGAGGTGCGGGATCGGGAGCGGGAACGGGAGCGGGAGCGGGACCCGGCGGACCCGCCCGTGCGGTCGCCCGCGTCGACGCACGTCCACGGACACAACACCAACGTCGGCGCGCTCGCGTACTGCATTGAGGCGGCCGAGTCGCTGAGCCGTGTCGTGTCGACGTTTTTGCGCCAGAGCGTCGATTTCGGCAGCCGGCCGGACGTCAGCCGCTGGCTGACGCGCTTCAAGGAGCTGGACTTGCAGCTGGTGCACTGGAAAATGTACCTGCCGCAGCGGTGGCGCGACTCCAACGTGTCGCGGCAGCCCGCCCTAGTCAACATGGACCCGAACCTGACGCTGGCGCACATTACGCACAACACGTCGACCATTCTGCTGCACCAGCGCATTGCGTACCCGGACGCGGCTTGGTGGGCGCAGTGGACGAGCATGGTTAAGGTGAAGCTTCCGAGCGTGTGCAGCGCCGAGACGTGCCAGAACGCGGCCATTGAGACGGCCGCAATCACCAGCAAGTACTTGCGGTTCACGCCAAAGCACCGGCCCGTGGCAAGCCAGTTTGCATTTTGCGTGTATATTAGTGCGCGGGTGCTCCTCTTACACGGGCGCAGCGAGGTAGGGCGGGAGGTATCCAGCAGTGGAATGACCAACGGGCCCACCAGCGGGGACGCCGCCGATGTCGACGTGCTGCCCGAGTTCTTCTCGTTGCTGCGGAGTCTGGAGGACATGGACCGACGTTGGTTGGGCAGCAGCAGCCGATTCGACCAGGACGCGTCCAAAAAGAGCATCAGTCTTGCCGGCCACTACGCGCAGCACCTCAAGGACTTGTATCGGCAGTGCCTGGCTAGTCCATCGTTTGTGGTGGACGTGCTGGGATACACAGAGTTTGAGCCGGACGCCCCGGCTGTGTCTGAACCTGTTCCCGAGCCGGCTCCTCCGGCGACTCCTTCGCCCCCGGCGCCGTTGTCAGACCCTGCCCCGACCCATCCACAGCAACAACCCCAGCAACAACTGGCTGCGGTGCATCCGTCCATGCACACAACGATGAACCAGCCCAACCCGGCCTCGACTTGGCCCATGCAGCCTCTCGACCAGCTGTCACCCGTGATGACATATCACCAACACGCTGCCCAAGCGCACGCCATGGCCGACAATTCGGCGTCGGCGTACGCGGCGGCGGCTTCGGTGGTGTCAGTACCGACGGGCCACACAGGCCACACCGACGACCTGGCGGCGATTTCGCATTTGTTGCTGGATCAGCAGTTTATGGACCGTGACCGGGTCATTAGTTTTGAAGACAGTTTCCTTGCAGCGCCCGGGCGTTGGACGTAGGTGGAGGTGTTTGTGTTGGGTGTTCGACAATCAAGCAACCATGGGCAGCTTTGTATAGGAAGGCACATTTAGTTCTTGTAAGAAAAGAGAAAGAAGGGGATGACATTTACTATCCGACCGCTCCTTCCTTCTTTATTAAGTTTCTTGTAAATTACCCTTAAATCTTTCTCCTCCCGTCCTCCCACGCTTTTACCCTTAAATCTTTCTTCTCTCGTCTTTTCACCCTCTTTTTTTTTATTCCGCTTTCCTTCTCTCGATTGTCTTTCCCTCGAGTATCCTTTTAACCCCTCACACTATACGACATAACGACAACTATTAAAAGACACGATGTCGTTTTTCATTGCCACGAGGGCCAGCTGCAATCCCGACGTCTCAAATACTTTACGAAACAGTTGTGGCGAACCGTGTGGCACAGACGTGATTGCCAGGTCCTCAACGCCTCCCTCCACTCGAACATGGCCATCAACCTGACCATCATAAACTCTGCCGAGACTACCAACGACAACAACCAAAATAAAACCGGCAAGCGCCAGTCGCTCTAGGGGAGCCTCAAGCCGCGCCGCGGGAATTTGAGAAAGACACTGTCTACTGTTTTCCATACTAATGACGGTGCGCAAGCCTAGTGGAATCATCCCTTGAAATGGAATGCCATTGCGTCGGCCATACGTGGCTGAGACGACTGCTGTTTACCTGTTCCTTTTTTTTTTCTTTTTTACTCTCCTTATTATTGTTTCCTCCTCCCATCGTTCTTTGAAGAGTGGTTCCTATTAATAAATTGTTTTTCTTTCTCAATGATGGCCGAAACTTGATTTCTCTTCCTCCGTATATCGAGTTCATAGCGCCAGCTCTAGATACCACCTGTTTTCTTTTTTTCTTCTCTTTGTTTCTCGTTGTGAACTGTAACTTACTAATTTCGACCGTTAACTGAGACTACTCACAATAATAACTACTATTTATACTCTACAACTAATAGGCCTGTGAGGAAGTAGGTCAAAATGTGTACGTGAGAGGCCTTCGCGGACGCTACCGCCGGGCCTCCAGGATCGGGGGATATTTGTGTTGTTCTTCAAGGAAAACAATATCGCAAACGTACTTGGAGCGGATATACCCTAGCCTGTTTAATCCAACGAGTAGTGTACGTTAGCGTTCGTAACCGTTCAAGCCTTCCGTGAAGAGTCATATAAATTCAACTCGACCAAGATCAACGTCGCGTTCTAAACTCCATTGGCATCACCGACAGCAAGACGCAGCTTAGCCATCAACAGACTACGAATGGCACGTATGTAGCGGTATGGGAGGTAGCTTTCAATTTTCGGTGTTTTTTACTCCTTTATTAAATTACTTTTTCAGTTTTGATGATGCGACCTAGCCCAAACCGACTTTCATGTGATAAAAACATCGCTTAAAATGGTTCTACAACAACAGTAGTACTCGTAGCAATTGGAGGTGGTACAAGCAGTCGGAGCTCACGTATCGTGCTGTTGATTTTTTCCAGCGGCACAGGTTTTGAGATGCAGTTTCTGCCGAAGGTGTGCCGCATTGTTGGCTGTTGGAACGGTCTCGTCGCGTGATCTGTCCGTCATCCACATGGGCCGCTCCTCGTCGTTCTGTTTAGGCACGCGCTCTACATGCACCACCAAACTTCTTTTATCAAAATTATCAATGACAACAACCGGGGACAGTTTCTTCTCTTAGCATCTACCTCTACTCCGATCACAATTATGGCCATGGGGTTGTGGGATGACATACAGGGATACGTGTTGTTCCCTAACTAATATGACATAGTGGACAGTCAGGAGACTGGAGTTCTACCCGTTAGCCATCGTGTACTAGTTCTTTTTCCATTGTCTAACACGAGTTTCGATACGATGTTCGGTGTTGTGGACAGTCAGTGTGGCAAAGTGAAGCCGACTGTGACGCCCTACAGTATATCGTATAGGCTTTTAGATAAATTTAAAATCATTCAACCGCTGGGATAGGCTACCAAAGTCGGGCCAACCGTAGGCATGTCTTAAGTAGTAGTATCCAAATAATATTCGTTGGGCAGTATGATTCGACAAAACGGTAAAGAAACATGCAGTTGATGTGCGGTCGATAAGAGAAAATGAAATCAAACAAAGGAAGCGTGCGTGACAGACGCGTGAGTATCGAGAAGTAGGATGGGAGGCAAAAGACAAAAGAAACAGTCGCGTGCTATGCAGAGGCCAAAAGGTATGGCGTAAATGAGAATTCAGATATAAAAAATCGCATATTATCTGAAAAGCAATAAATTTCCACAATGTCGTGTGAACTTGGGACGAATGCATTGTCATACAATTAAATATGTAGCACTTGTTGTGACACATGCCATGTTGTGGGCGCGAGAACTGGCCACAGAAGCTACAGGCCTGACTGGCGTTCTTCGCGGCCATCGAGCCAACTCGTGCAATTGACGCAACGGAGAGACTGTATGGTTAGAAAGAAGAGCGTACCTCACATGATTTTGATCCGGTAACGATCGCCTGTAAAGGCCACTCACCTTCTCACTGATCCTCTTGCGACAGTACTTGCACTTGACCGTGTGCTTAATGATTGGGTCGTGCGAGAAGTACTGGTACGCGCTGGCCAGGGCATACAGCGAGACGCCGACGCCCAGGAAGTTAATGACCCGGTTCACAAAGATGCCGTAGGCCATGACCACGGCGCCGTCGTCCTGGGCAAACTGCAGCGTGTTGTAGCCGTTCTCGCGCTCGTAGTTGGGGCCCGGCTTGAGCACGGCGAACTTCTCGTCCAGGTTCTTGTTGAGCGGCAGCAGCACCGAGAGCGGCGGCAGCAGAATGTCCGAGACAAACGAGTTGACAATGGCGGTAAAGGACGAGGCGATGATGAGACCAAAGGCAATCTCGAGGATGTTGCCCTGCAGCGCAAAGTCGAGAAAGCCGGACCAGATGTGCAGGACGGCGCGCTCGCCAAGTTCCAAGACGTTGTCGTCCTCGTGTATTTCCTCTTCGTTTAGGAACGGGTTGCTGACGTTCGGGTCGTCACGAAAGAGGAGGATGCCGGGGCCGCCGTTGCCGCCATTGTTGCTGTCTGTGTTGTTGGACGACATGGCAGCGGTAGGGCGGACGAGGAAGGATAAAACGAGGGGACGACAGGACGTGCCGATAGAAAGCGAGAGAGAAAGGAGGGGGAAAGAAGAGAAACGAGATGATCAGGGAGGAGAGAGCACCGTTGGCTGAAAAGATGCGAGACGCACAAAGACAAACAGACGCTATGCCACCACAAGCCCGCTAGACAGCAGAACAGGGGATTTGGAGAAGGAAAACGGACCAAGAAGGAAACGAAAGAAGAAGAGGCAGATGCGAGAATAAAAGACGAAGAGATAACGAGACTGGGACCCCTCGATAAAGGTCGAGTGCTCGCCGATCATCCACAAGAAGGGTAAAAAACGCTGAGGTCACGTAGAGGGGGCAAGGGAGGAGGCAGAGGGAAGGCTGCAGTGGCAGCTTGGCAGGAAGGCAAGCTTGGATCTTGACAGAGGAGGCACGATTGACACTTGGCTCAGACTTGCTCCACAATTATGTCGTACAATCAAGCTTCATCGAGCAAGAGCGACCGCGCGACTTTCTGGCGGTGGCTGAAAAGAGAAAGTGCAAAGTGCAAAGTGTATTTATTCGTCTATGAGCTGTGGTTGTCACTGGTTCCAATAAACATGGCACGACCTCAAAACGGGACACATGCTCCAGGTTAAGCTGAGCGAGCTGAGCGCCTCCGCGAATTGATCGACTGCATGAACTGCATGCACTTCAGATGGACCCCTACTCTGCTCCCTCTTAGTGGCCGTGTAGTTCCACTTTCCAACCCAAGCGCGCCTGCCTCGCCGAGGTGCTTGCTTTAGCTGGGCCTGGTTTGGGTCTAGATCGAAGTTGCCTTATCAGGAAGGGGCAGGGGACTACGACGTAATTACCCCATACACGTGCCAACCTGGCAGACTGCACATCTCATGGCAGGAGCGGTCAAGGAACATTATGGATCGGAAAGAGCGGGTGTTGTATCAATTGTGGCAGGAACGATTGTGTTCATTATTAAAGGAGGGCTGTGCACTCCATAAGAGACAAAACAAAAGCAAGGCTGAATCTAATGTTGAAGAGAAAGCTGCCATGGAAGCAGCAACACGGGACAAAAAGGTTACAAATAGCTAATAAATACCGAGTACTAGACTGGCCAGGCCTGGCCACCTTGACGCGCCGAAAAGCCTAAGCATTAGTGGCTGATAAGGTCGCTATTCCTTCAGGGAAGGTTGGGGAAGCTGGCGCCAGCACAGGCAAGTGCAAGCCGTGCCAGCATGGGCAGGAGCGGGGTGCATCGACATGATATCCTGTCCACCGCCAAAACTTGCCCCAGTTTCAGCTCCACCTGTCGACATCCCTTCTCACCATCCACTCCCAGTCGGTGAGGAAGGCGGTGTCCGTTGTTTATGATCTTCATTTTTTGTCGTCGGATTTGCGAGTACGACATCGTGAATCCCCTCACTTCTTGGCCGCCGGAGCCGCCGCCGCCTTCTTCTTGGCCGCCGCCGCCGCAGCCGCCTTCTTGGCGTCGGCTTGCAGCTCGTGCAGCCAGAACAGTGCTGCCACCGTCATCAGGCCGAACGCCGCCCATGTCAGCGCCTCAAACTTGTAGCCCTGGCACGCTTCCATGCCGATCGTGTCCTTGCCAAGCCGGTTGATGGAGTCCACCGTCGACTTGGCCGCCACCGCCGACACCAGACCGGCAATCAGCAGCGCCAGCGCCGCGCCGGACGCCGCGGCCAGGTTGGCCAGCACCGTCTCACGGCTGTGCGTGACGCGCGTGACGACGGACGCGGCGGTGAGCAGCAACCCCAGACCGGCGGCGCAGGCAGCCACAATGTAGAAGACGGCCAGCACAATGCCCAGCGTGGGGATGCGGTTGAGCGCGGACTGCAGGCTGCTCGACCCGCCGAGGCGCGCGAGGCTGCCGCCGTCGACAAAGTTGTCGTTGAGCTCGTTGTCAATGAGCTTGGAGATGTTGAGCTGGTGGGAGTTGAGCTGGACCGTGCAGGAGGAAACGTTGCGCCATGCGCCGTCGGCAGTGGCATTGGGCGCAAAGGTACCCTCGCAGACGTTCATGACATGCAGCGAGTAGAACTCGCTGACGCCGAGCACAGCAGCCATGTCGTCGGCGGCCGAGTCGGCAGGCATACCAGCCAGAACGCCCTCGGCCGCCGACAGGGTCAGCTTGCGTGGAGCGAGCTTACGGGCGGCCATGGCCTTTGCCGCCTTTGCCTCGGCTTCGGCCTGTTTCTCATCCTGGATGGAGTACGTCTTGGGTGTGTCGCCGTTGGAGATTGTTGTCGTTTTCGCTTGAGTCGGTGCCACCTCCACGACCACCTCGTTCGTCACCACATTGGCGTCCTCGTCGGCCAGAACTACGACGTGAGACAGATCGCGGGTGACCGGCTGGTTGAGTGCCGGCACATAGTTTCGTCCCAGCGCGGATGTGTTGAGCTGTGCTGTTAGCTCCATTGCTCCGCAATGATATAAATTGGCCAGGATTAAGATTAGGCTAACTCACCATGATGACAGAAAACTCCTCCATGAAACCGGGCGTGTTGCCGGCAAAGAGGCCGAGAACGGTGAGCACGAAGCCGATGATCGTGCATACCGTCGAGAAGAGGAACATGAGCGCCATTGTTGTCGAGTCGGTGGCGGATTTCGTCCCTCGAGAGGGGGAATGCTGGGCGTAAATAAAATAAAAATAAAAATGGAATAGATTAAAAGGCCCCTACCACCGCCAGAAAGTAAGTTTGAAATATGGCAAATATCGTATTGTCGAGATTGTATGGTTAGTGACACTCTCACGTCAATATTGAACAAACCCAATGACTATGTTTTGCTGCTGAGGAGGTCGAGGTCAAGGGGAAGGGTCGAAGAGAAGAAAGCAGAAAAGAGAAAAGAGAAACTAAAAGGTAAAGGGAGTCAGTAACAGGAAAAAATGGTGAGTGATGATATTAAAGAGAAGCCAAGAGAAGCGACAGAGGATGGCATAAGCCAAAAAGAATTTGAAAAAATTGAGGAGGCTTGGGAGAGACACCTGCAACTCCGGAGTCAGAGGGGATCTACGAGGGTAGGTAACTTGGGATGTTTGCGATGGTGGTGTGGAGGAGGGGGCGAATTCGAGATGCACATGATGAGGGAGAGAATGTGCAAAAGAAACGGGAATAGAACAGCAAAAAGGAGAAGCGCAGGGAATTTGGTCGACGGTGAAGACGCTGGATGGGAAAAAGTTGGCCGGAACAAGACATGATAGCCAACAGCGACTCTGACCCGCCTTGTGGCTCTCACGATGTCGGCCGTCTCTAGCTCTCTGGAGCAGCGGATCGCATATTTCCGGGTGGCAGGGCAATCGCTCCATTGCGATGACCGAGCCGTCCTGTAGACACGCGTTGAGTGAGGGGTCCATTACGGCTGGAATGTGTCCTCAATCGGGTTCTACATACCTACGTTCAACATTCCTCGCGAGGGCGCCGGTCGCAACGGGTGAGACATGAAACCACGCTTGGCCCTCCGGTTTTCCGGACGAACCAAGAAACGGAGCCAAGTCATCGCCTTTACGTTTTGACAAAGGTGACGAAAATAAAACGTGGCGCAGTCGGAGCCTCATTTGGCTGTAACACCGTCGTCTTATCAAAATCCATTTTGTCACGAGGCAGCTCCGGGCGACTCGGCTCGTCCTTGGCACGGACGCTAGTAGCATGCCAGTCGAGGGAGAGCATCCGATACGTAAAGTTCTTTGGGCGTCTACTATTCATCGTCTATCGTGTAGCTTTCGGCTGCCTATCGTACACAACGGTGATAAATCGGCCCCGACCCGCTCGTTGCGTCCGGATCTTCTCTTCAATCAGGCGTGCCTCACTCGCGGCGTTGACCCGCCGGGCCAGCTCGCCAAGCGGTAGCTGTGGTTGCTGCGGTGCCACCAAGCGCTGGAACATGGCCGCTGGTGGCCGGCCTGGCGCCCCCGGCGCCCTGGGTGCCTCCGGCTCGGGCGTCGGTGGACGGTTGGCCTCGAGGATGGCCTCGGACAGTCGATCGTACTCGTTGCTCACGCCATAGTCGAGCACGAGCGTCGTCAGCTTGCCCCAGTTGCCCACCCAGTCGACCTGTCCGTTGTCGACCTTGTACATGAGCGCGGGCAGCCACGACGCGCAGCCCGTCAAGTCCAGATACTCCAGGCCGTAGAGTGCCTTGCTCAGCTTGCGCAGGAGCAGCACCGCCTCGGCCCAGTCGTTGTCGATGGAGTGGCTGTAGGCGCCGGTGGCGCCGTACTGGAACCGGCGGCCGAGCGGTGAATCGACGGTCGCAAGCTTGGCGTTGGGCGTGAGCGTGGGCTCGGGCCAGTAGGCGAGGCTCAGATGGGTGAGCATCGGAAGATGCGCCGCAAAGGACAGGAGTTGGCGCCAGGACACGGACTGGGGGCTGCGGTCGGGCGTCAGGGCCAGCGACAAGTGCGTCAAATTCGGCAGCAGCGGCCGGGGCGGCGACACAATGCCAGGCGCGTCCCAGGACTCGAGAAGTTCGGAATCATCCTGTTGTTTGTGGCCCGCGTCGTGTAGCCGGCCATGTGTTGCGGTGTTGCGGCTAGGAAAGAGAAGCTCGTTGACTTCACGGACAGAGATGGAGTTACCGATTGACCACGTCAGGTCGAGGTGTCGGAAATCTTCGTTGAGCGTGCTTGGGCTAGGCAAAGGCGGCATCTCCTCATCATCACTTTCGCTGCCTCCGGGATCACTATCGCCGGCCGAGTACCCGCGTGGCTGAGGGCTGCCGCTGCTGCCGCTTGTAGAGGACGAAGATGGAGGTGCAGGATGAAGCAGGAGCGCACGGAGATCCTTGATCGTGGCACCCTTGCCGTTGCCCTCTTCGCTCAGCTGGCCCAAATAGGAGACCAAGACCGCGCGCAGCGGTCCCTGCAAGTAGATCAAGTGATGTTGGTTGTACTGTTTCTGGACGGCCCACTCCAGCACGATGCGGCGCAGAACCACGTCCACCAGACTGCCCCGCACAGGATGGGCGATGCCCGGCATGGCCTCCCCTGCGTGGTGGCCAAAGGCCATGCCTGATGCATAGCGCCGCCTTTGGGCGCCTACTAGCTGGTTGCTGCCATTACCACCACCATCGCTGGCAGAATGGCCATTACGGTCAGACGCCCGCAGGGTGCGCCGTGGATTGTGCCTGGACTGGGCCAGCCAAGACGGTGGAGGCGCCGGGCCAGCTGGCCCTCGGCGACGGCCGCCACCACCACCACCACCACCCACGGCGCCCAGTCCGTTTGGGCCGCCAGCAATACCTCTAGGACTGGGTCCCACGGTGATGCCTGCGTCCAGCCCCCCTCGGCCACCATTGGGTGGGCTGGGCAGCAGAATCTGCGCGACCTCTGGTGGCACACTAGGCGTCACGACAGGGATCGACGACGACAGCGAGGCGCTGGCGGCTGAGCCAAGGCCTCCACTGCTGCTGTTGTTGCTGCTACCGCCTCCGCTAGGCGATAGGGTGGTTCTTCGCAGGTTTGCGAGCAGGTCATTTACATTGCGGGACTGTGGTTCCTCTGGTTGCACGGCAGCAGAGGATGAAAGGCGTCAATAGCAGGGCCAGGCTAGAAGAGACCAGCAAGGAAATAATGAAGGAAAGGGACCAAAGGGACCAAAACAAACGCGGATGGGGGTCAGCTGGGTGGGAAGAGCAAGAAGAGAATCGGGCGTACAAAGTCAGGGAGGACAACGGAGAGAACGGCCAGTGAGAAGAGACATAATACAGTGTGCGCTGTGAATGATGGTGACCAGACAAA